>CABHPQ010168722.1:39675-58314 GCA_902168405.1 Peromyscus aztecus
GTCAATATATTTAAATATCAAATTTAGTAATAATAAAAATTCAGTTTCATAATTTATATTTACCATTACTTTTGTTAACAGTACCGCTTATTTTAAAATTATTTCATATTATCTCTATAATAATGCATTGTTTAATTTGTAGTGAATTGATTTTAATTTCAAGTGAATTGCTTCAAAGAGATCACTGGTAAAATCACTATTCTTGTCCACTTAAATCTAAAGAAACAGTCAGATAAAAATTATAATATTTTCTAATATTAGAAAATGTAAACATTAGTTACAGAGAGCATTGCTTATTGCTACATCAAAGACAGAGGGGACTTAGCAAAGCATTGGCAACCAGTTAAATTTGAAACTAAAAATATAAAATAGAGTGGTATCCCTGCCAATTTTATTTCACCTACTTAAGAAATATTATACAATGGAACTCTAACTTGCTGACTTATAAATACTAATCCATCTTTGAGCTCTTTCGTGAGAGTTCTTAAGAGCAATCTATCATCCAAATGACAAAATCTATCTTTTCACTTAGCTTGACCAGAGTTTCTAAGCTGTTCCTAAAGATGAAAAACAGACTCCACTGGTCTTCAGAAAAGCACTTGCAAATGTACACTCTTCTCACACTCAATAAATACAGCAGTCTCGATACAGCCAACAGACAGCAAAGACATCTTAGCCTTGTTTTCTCTGTACTACAGAGATACCTCAGGCACATCAATTAAAGCTGTGGCAGTTTTCACATAAATCTTATAGATACCCTGTCTCAGGAAATCCATTGCTTACACAAATTCCCACATAGCATTACTACGGCACTACTGCCAATAAAAATGGCGACTCTACCAATTCTTCTTAAAAAGGGCGTCTGGGTATTTTTGTCGTTTTGTTTTTGTTCTTGTTTTTTGTTTTTTTGTTTTTTGTTTTTGTTTCTAGCTTTGCTCTAGTACTCTAGTTTGTGCCCACATAATAATACATTACCACGGCTCTTGCCTTCATTGAAAAAAAATCATTATTCCTGTATGTATTTATACTAGAATTTCAAAACAAAACAAAAAATGTATCGACAATTTTAGTATTTCTATTTGGGAAATAATCATGGGGGGTCTCAGAGTATGTGGTAGATGAACATTAGAACAGAATATGAGTGAATCACATTTTTAAAGTATACCCTTTAAGATGATTGAAAAAAAAAAAAGATGGCTTTGAAAAACAAGGACATTTGTCTTTCCCAACACAAAACAGAAGGGGATTGGCTGATGGATGCTACCTAAACACAACTGTCCCCTTGTAAGCAGAAAACTATTGAAAAGAAACACACTAGAAAGTATGAAATCCATAGTTGCAGCTACACAGCTATGCACATGTAATTATGAGGTACTGGGAGGACAAAGGGTAATTCACACTAATACACTATGTGATGTTAGCAGCCTCGGTGAAAGAGGGAGGGCTCAGTTCAAGTGATCTATTTAGTAACAAACAGCAAGTAAATAGGAAAATATTACCACAAATGCTGAGAAATATAACAAGTACAGGATCAATAAAATAGGCCAGAGAAGTGGCTTTTAAATTCCCCAGTGGAGTTTAATTCACTTCTGTAGGAAACAGAACAAAGAAAGGAATGTGCAAACTTCAGTGACGACTAACAGCTACTCATTAGTACTCATGGCTGTATTGTTTTAATATACATTAAAATAATGATATTTTTCCAATACAGATTAAGTAGGTATTAAAATGGTAAAATACGCAAATCAGGAATAGTGGCCTACTGGGTGTGTGTGTGTGTGTGTGTGTGTGTGTGTGTGTGTGTGTGTGTTTGTGTGATATGAAATGCATCTACATTGAATTGTAATTCACTATCTCACTACTGAGGCTAGGTTGGCTCAAGAATCTGAGTGTCTTCCCCTCTTTACTACTGAGATTATAAATATATGCTCTCAAGCCTGACCTGTTTCTCATTTCTCATGTGTATATATGTGTGTGCACATATGCGTATGTAGTATGCACGCTGTATGCATGTTCAAATACATGTATGACACACTGTGGATCCATGTGCTTGTGAAAGCCTAAGATTGATGTTGAAGGAATCATCCTGCATTGCTCTCCCACCTCATTCATTGATGGAGAATCTCTCAATAAAAACAGAGCTCACTGATAAATCTAATCTCACAAGCCAGCTTGTACTGAGGATCCCTTGTCCCCTCCTTCAGTGACTGGGATTACAGGTAGGTCCCCACACCCAAGCAGCATTAACACGGATTCTATGATCCAAACTCATGTCCTCAAGCTTGAACTGCAAGAACTTTAACCACTGAGCATCTCCCTCACATCTTCCCAGGGTTTCTTACACCAGACTAAGGTATTCATGCTTACAAGTCAACACTTTACCAACTGAGATATCTCCCTAGCCCTCGGAAAGGCTAATTCTAAAATGAGTGAATAAAACAAAATATAATTATGTAAAATAAATGTTTAAATAGTAAAAATGACCTTACTGATTCGAGTGATTTTGTTATGTGAAAGTTCAAGGTTTTGGATATTAGTGCATCCATCCAAGCCATGAATAGAAGTCATCAGGTTTTTATTGAGAAGAACAACACAGAGATTTTCCAAATTTTCACAGTTGATAGTCTCAATGTGGTTTTCCTAAAGTGAAGAAAGAACAAATACAATAATTTTATTTCAACATCTTCTAAATATAATACTTAATCCTTTCAAATATATTAAGGTTGAGACACGATGTCTAAATCAACACATAAGCTTCTAATTTGTAAAATAAGCAAATAGCTTTACTATGAAAAAGAAAAATTAATCACAAAGAATTGGCTATTTTTACATTTGCTTAATATTCCTTAAAATAGAGAAAATACTATAACAAAGTATCTCGAACAACCCAAAAGAGCAGAGTAGAATATTTGTTGGTTATATTGCTTGTAATTTCGGGTGGGAAAGGGTATGGTGGTTAACTGAGCTCATTCTCAACATTATTTCTGAGAAGATGAGGAGGGATAACTTTCCATGTTGCTGTGCATCTCTCTGACTTCTAAGGATCATGCTTTCACAAGTGTAGCTGAAAAAGGGCCCTGAGAAGCTGCTCCTCCACCAGGATCCATTGTGGATGCAAAGTTCATGAACTGATGGTACAAACTGAAGAGATATTGTGGTCTTTGGGACATGAGCCTATATTATATATGTGAATCATTAAAAAGACACTGGGCGGTAGATTGTGCAGGAACATTAGTTTGATAGTCTCTTAGAAACCTGATAACCCAGTATTGGCACATATGTGGTTCCCTCCCACCTGAACTCAGAGCTCAGCCAATGAAATACTGGGTGACATGACATAGACAGATGCTTGATATGCACTGGCACACTGGCACATGTTTGGAAAAACTCCCAGTCTTGGAAACAAAGAACCTCTAACAGCCCCAAGACAGTCTAACCTTTGAGACATCCCTATATAGGCAACCAAAAACAAACAAACAAACAAACAAACAAAAAACCCAAAAAGAATTTTTGGAAATTCTCAATCCACCTAATATGTGACAATTAAAAAAGAGACCAAGTCAACATGATATAAAATATACAGTCCAGCCTGACTGCAGAATCACAAGAAATCACCTGACTCTTTTTATAATACAACTTTTTAATAACTTTTTTATTAAGAGATTTTCTGCTCATTTTATATACTAGCCACAGATTCCCCTGTCCTCCCTCCTCCTGGCCCCCAGCCTTCCCCTGCAACCCAGCCCCCATTCCCACCTCCTCCAAGGCAAAGTATCCCTTTGGGAGTCAGCAGAGCCTGGTACATTCAATTGAGGCAGGTCCAATTTTAAAGAATGTTGTTATTTGTTACAGTGGCCATACCATTTATGAAACAAAATTATTAATTTCTGGCTCTGAATATCCTCAGCGTATCCACTCAGTCCCTAGGAACTTAGGACTACAATGATTGCTTTAAACCTCACGGATGAAGTTATTTTACTGCTTCTTCAAAATGATCATGTCTGAAATCTACATGCATCCATTTCATATTTATTGTATGGTAAATAACAAAAGCAAACAACTTGCCTGTGCATCGATGTACTTAAGTTTTTTGCAGTGGTTCAGGCCGTGCAAAGAAGTTAACCCACAGCGTTGGAGGGACAAAAGTTGAAGATTTGTGCACTCTGCTAGCGTAGAAAGACTACAGCCAGGCAAGTCCTGAAATGTAATGGCTGTAACCTAAAAATTTCAAGGAGATTGTGATGAATGACACTATTGAACAGCACAATATAGACAATATTAGCCTTGAAGAGGAGTTAAAAAATTCACTTAAGTAATTGTATATGGAGAAGCCTACCTTCATTAAGAACTCAGTCTATCTATCTGGTCTCTTTTTCTTGCAACATAGCAAGAGAAATCAATGCAATCATTCATAATCATTTCAAGTTCAAAGGTAAAGTACATGGAAGCAATATAACAATCCCTTAAGTTTCTCCTTCAGTTTTAACAAATTTTTGTTTTCAGATTTGAAATACTTTTCTGTATATAATATAGCATAAAGCTATGTGTCTAGCAGCAGCATTGAGATTCCTGGATCTCTGACAGGGACACACATTGGTGGAGATAGACAGACAACATTTGGCCCATTTCTTGCTTAACCAACAAAAGTAGTATTTCTTAAACTTTAGGTAAATAAAAGTTCTACTTTCATAATCATCTCAGAGTGTTCCAAGTATTCACTACCTAAAGCAATCCATGCAACCAATTATCTTTCAATTTTTTTAGGAATGAAAATGTATCATCCACTTAAATGACAATGTCAAATGCACTTCTTATTAAGTTTGAATGCAAACAGATAAATTCTGTAATTAGAAAGGTGGCCATACACTAGAAAATAAAAACATTTAGACTAAGAATTGAATAGCTCAAAATCTGACAATTACAGCAAGCTAGTAATAATGAAGGTAGATTGGCAGTGAAACGCATTATCCGGCCTTATTTAACAACATGCCTTTTTTCAGCCAACTATATATTCACAATCAAATTTTAGTTACTTATTAGGGAGCAATCTTTATAATTTCTGTCATTTTATTTTATTACAATTCATGAATGAGGGTCATATTGGCATCTTTTTAGAGGTATCTACCTTTGGCTGCATATGAGGAGTTTCACAGTATTCCTTCCATTCATTTGAACATTTACAAATTCCTGTGATATAGGAATGCATCCTATACCCCATCCTAAAGTTTTCTAAACATATGACATCAAAAAAAATATTCATTGTTTGACACATGCATTATAACAATCACATGCTTTAAATTGCTTTATATCCCTGAAATTCAGGTAAATATAAAATTAGTAATTATATGTGTCCAGCACTGTTCGTTCAGCTTGAAAAATATCAGTTGGGGCATAAAGGAGTTTGACTAAATGTTTCCAAAATTTAAAAAAATGAATTGTAAAAAAAATGAATTGTTTCAACTTGTAGCAAAACTCAAATATGTTTACAGTAGTCATACTTTCTTTTCCTGTTAAGGACAATATAAAAACATATTTGAAAATTTGTGTCTCAAGCTCTTGTGGTTTGAGAATGAACTGTTCCATCTATGGAACCTATGATTAATTCATTATCTTCATAATTATTACTATTTTTCATTTACTCATACATGTTTTCTCAAATACTCAAATGCATATATATATGTATATATATATGTATATGTATATATAAAGATTGCTATAATCTTTCAGAGATTTAATTATGAATTATCCTTAAGTTTAACCTAAGGAGAAGTATACTTCCCCCCACGTCCACCACCTTTAAAAAAAATCTTCAAAAGATGGTGCTAGCCGTCAGGATAAACCCAGAGATGTGAAGCTAAATGACAAGAGAAAGTAGGAAAGTTACAGTGGTTGAATAAAACACTATGGTAAACTACCTGTCAAACAGAAAAATTACAGGAACTTTCTGGAAACAAAAAAAAATATTTTATAGTATTTCAGTATTTTCTTGACATATTAAGACATATTTTTCACATTTATAAAATATATTTGAAACTTCAAAGAAAAATGTAGTTTGCTTCAGTTGTTTTATTGACAGTGAAAGTAATCCAATCAGCCATTGCTAACCACATCACTCCAGAGACTTGAATAATACGCAATATTTGTTCAACACATTAACCACAAGACCTGGTTGGCATTTTAGGAGACCCTCTGATGATTAAGCATTACTCTAAAAGAAGTGAAGAGAGCTAATTAGTGGGGAATATTATTTTAAGATGTGTTACTCTGTTTATGTTGCATTTGTTTAACTCTATGAAGCTGTGTTACTGTGCCTGTCTAAAACACCTAATGGTCTAATAAAGAGCTGAACGGCCAATAGGAGGGCAGGAGAAAGGATAGGCAGGGTTGACTAGCAGAAAGAATTAATAGAAGGAGAAATCTGGGAGAGAAGTGAGCTAGGAGCAAGAACAAGGAGAGGAAGACATCAGAGGCTAGTCACCCAGCTACACAACCAGCAACAGAGTAAGAAAGAAAAGTATACAGAAATAGAGAAATTTAAAAGCCCAGAGGCAAAAGACAGATGCGTTAAAGTTAACAAAGGCTGACAATACACAAGCCAAGCTAAGGTTGAACATTTATAATTAAGAATAATCCTCTGTGTGGGATTGATTTGGTAACTGGGTGGTGGGCTCCCCAGAAAGAGCATAAACAAACAACAACAGCTAATTCCCCTTTTGTGGAAACTGACAGGAGTTCTCAAGAAAGAAGGGGGCCTGAATAGAAGAAACATCAGGAGAAAGGTTCGTACTCTCCTCACTGATAGGGCAGAGATCAACTAGTAACAAGGAACAATAACTTAAGTTTTACTTTCAAAGCAGGCTACACTGTAGGCCTAGAACTGTCACCTGCAGCTAGCTCTAAGATACGTACATGAGGGTAGTTTTTGCAAGTAATGGCTACTGCTATCATATTGAAAAGCCTGATAAAAACTTAAGGGAAAGGAGACTTCAGAAGGAATGGCCCCAGAAACAACACCATCGAAGTAAAAAACAGTGAAGACCCACAGAAAGGATTTATATATAGCTGCAGAGAGCTGGCAGCCATGGCCAAACACTGACTAGGAAATGGATGACATTTTACTGTGTAAGTTCTAGCTCTTGTTCCTTATATTGTTTTTCTCCAACCAAGATGTCTCTTCTAAACCTCATCACCATCCAGAAATGGTGGTACAGACTGGCAACTCCAAGTAATCAGAGGGTTAAAGTAGGAGCATGAAGATTTCAGCCCACCAAGGCTACTTAGTGAACTTAAAGCTAGCCTGGGTAATTCCATGAGACCCTGTCTCAAAATATTTTTCCTAACCAAAGGGCAAGGGATATAGATAAGTTGTAGGGCTCTTGCTAGCATAGTTCTACCCTGAATACACAAAGAAAGTAAATCAACAAACCCAAGTAATTTATTTTCCTTTCACAGAATACACAGGAATCCTATTTACAGTAGTCAAAATTTATGGAGCATTTCTTTGCTTATGTTCCATAGGGACAAAGGCTGCATTTTCTATTCAGCTCACCAATAATTATCAGTCAAATATATTAGACTAATGAAAAATTTCCAAGTGAATAAAATACTGTATTATTTATTAGTATTTTGATTTGTCTAGGCACTTGTCCATATAATAAATGGAATATAGTCTAGGAGGTAACTTGGTGGGAGAACACTTGAGTGGCATACACAAGGCCCTGACCTAAAGCAATAAAAAGGACAAGGTGGGATCACAGGCATTTACTACCATGGGTGCTTGTCCTGAAAATTTTTACTTGAGATCTTAAAAATATAAGCTCTCTGAAACAAGATAGTATATCATTAGTGACTTCATCTACTAAGAGGTAGAAATCTTACACATAAAGCCACCGAGAGGCAACATTACATTAGAGAACATTAATTTTTCATTCAATATAAAAATAGTATTGCCAAATTATAAATACCTGCTGTAAAGTATTCCAAGGGCCGTGCCGGAGAATGGCTGATGTATCCAAAGGAGGCATTGTATTTGCTGGACACTTCACAAGTCTCTTTTTTTTAATGATTTCCTTGAGTTGATTTTGCTCAAAGATTTCAGGCCAAGGTTTAAATGACTTTATCCAGGCCAGTCTCCTTTCCTCAACTGAAGATAAAACTGTTACCTGTGAAAGAGAGCAGACCAGTCCACTGTCCCTTTGAGCCTTAGTTTGCTTCCATTTTTCTGGGATGCCTTTAATCTCCGATTTAGGAGAGTCCCCTTCTTCAGTGACCAAGGGGCTATTAGCACTGTGACTGCCAGCCTCTTCCCTGGGAGTCAGTTTGCCTGAGACAGAACCCTGCTCATTTGTGTTGCCTTCTGTATGTACCAAGGCATCTGAGTTCATGATCACAGCATCCTCGCAGGTCAGCACATTGTCCTTCGGGATTTCCTCAATTCTTTTTGATTTTAAATCAATCTCTTTGTCTTCCAGCATTACATTTCTTTCTACGGGTGCAGGATTTTCAAGTATTAGTGACAGTGGGTCTTTTTGCATAGAAATGGTTGAAGAATAATTCCCTTCATACAATGATCTATCTTGCTCTGTTAGGTCTCTCTTTTCTACCTTTTCAGCCAATCTCTCTTGATTATCATTGCTGATTTCCTGTGTTCCAGTATTGTCCTCTTCACTCATTTCTTGTTTGTGTCCAAACATTATTTGGGCTTCTTGTCCCACATTCTCCTTTGTGGCATGCTCTACATTTTCTTCCTTTTGAGTTTGGGTCTTTCTTTCTTGCCCCTGGCACTGAGTATCGACATTTTCCTTTAGGTCTGAGTTTTTCAATTCATATTTTTGGTCTATATTTTCAAAGTTAATTTCTTGGTTAACCAATTTTTCTGAATATTGTTTCTTTGGTAAGGTCTTACCTTTTTCATTCATTTTTAATTTTGGTACATTTTCATTCATTTTAAATTTTGGTAAGTTTTCACTTTTTTCATTCATTTTTAATTCCGCCAGCATTGCCTGGCTTGTTTTTAATTCTACTCCTATCGATTCTGCTGCAGCAAACCCAAACATTATTTGGGTTTCTTGTCCCACATTCTCCTTTGTGCCGTGATCCACATTTTCCTCCTTTTGAGTTTGGGTCTTTCTTTCTTGCCCCTGGCACTGAGTATCGACATTTTCCTTTAGGTCTGAGTTTTTCAATTCATATTTTTGGTCTATACTTTCAAAGTGAATTTCTTGGTTAACCAGTTTTTCTGAATATTGTTTCTTTGGTAAGTTCTCACTTTTTTCATCCATTTTTAATTTTGGTAAGTTTTCATTTTTCTCATTCATTTTTAATTCCGTCAAAATCGCCTGGCTTGTTTTTAATTCTACTCCTATTGATTCTGTCACGGCAAACTCAAACATTATTTGGGTTTCTTGTCCCACATTCTCCTTTGTGCCGTGATCCACATTTTCCTCTTTTTGAGTTTGGGACTTCGGTTCTTGCCCCTGGCACTGTGTATCGACATTTTCCTTTAGGTCTGAGTTTTTCAGTTCATATTTTTGGTCTATATTTTCTAAGTTAATTTCTTGGTTAACCAATTTTTCTGAACATTGCTTCTTTGGTAAATTCTCACTTTTTTCATTCATTTTCAGTTTTGGTACATTTTCATTCATTTTAAATTTTGGTAAGTTTTCATTTTTTGCCTTCATTTTTGATTCCGCCAGCATTGCCTGGCTTGGTTTTAATTCTACTCCTATTGGTTCCGTCAGTGCAAGATGTTTACGCACATCTTCTCTCTTGTTTGATTGCGGAACTGGACAAACAGCTTCTTGCTTATTTGAATTGGTGTCCGCTAATTCTTCAGCTTTAGCAACCTTATTCTTTGACACATTTGCCACAGCTATCTGCTTGGCATGACCTTCCCCCTTCCTTAAAGCGCAGCGGATGATCAGCGGTTGGCGGGCATCTTCCCTGGGTCTCATTTTTTCCCTGTTTCGTTGTTCCTCTCTTTCTTGTCTCAGGATGCTCTTCTTCTCTTCGTATTCCCTTTCCCGCCTCCTCCTCTCCTCCAGCATCTTCTTCTTTCTCTCCTCCTCCATCCTCTGCTCCTCTTCAATTCTTCTTCTTCGTTCTTCCTCCTTTTGTCGGATCTTCGCTTCCTTCTCTTTCCGCTCTTGCGTTTTCCTTTTCTTATTTTCTATTTGCTCTCTTATGACCGGGCTATATTTTCGGTAAGTTACAAATCCTCTATATGTAGCTTGAATTTTGACAGCTGCATTATGCTGCAAATTTAGCAAATGTGTTTTTTGTTTCTCCTGGAGCTCTCTTAATCTTGTTCTTTCCTCTTCCATTTGTAAATGCAAGTTTCTAATATGTTCCTAAAATAAAGTGAAATAAGTAGTAGTCAGCTAAATGAGTGATTTTATAAGTAGATTAAAAGTAACACAAAACCTAAATCTAGAGTTAAATTGCAAAAATGCTCACTGAGAAAAATGGGTCACTTATTTTATAGAAATTATTTTTTAAAATACATAGATTTGGGTCATAATTGGAAGTTGATAGCACTCTTTTAAGTTAATGAGCCAATAACTTAACAATTAAGCAATTATCTGCAGGTGGTAAGCATTTGAAATCAAGATGACACCGGAAACACAAAGGGAAAAAAGAGGCCAAAATATACGGGTCTCAAACTTCCTGACATGGATGCTGTAATAATGGAGACCAAAACGTAAGTAAACAGACAAAATAATTCAGTGAATTTTAAAAGAATATTAGTAAGGAGGCAATTAAACAAGTAGGAGGAATAAATAGTTACAAACTGGGTTAAATCCTCAACATGGAAATAACCTCTATGAAAAATATATATATTAGAATGATTTTCCATTTAAAAAAATCAGGGGAAAAAAGGAATGGTTGGGTGGATGATGGCCTAAGGAAAATCTTTTTTAAAATTTTTTTTCAAATAAAAAAGATATGAAATATATATCAGAAATAAGGTAGGTAAACACAAAAGAAGCTTATATATGACCAGTGGACATCCCAGAATAAAGATCTGAGAAAAACTAAAGGCCTAAAATTAATATAAATTATTTTTGTATACAAATACAAATATACAAATTTTTATATACTAATACAAAAACAGTCATCGGAAAAATAGCAAAGTTAAATAACTTTTGATTTTTAGGATATTCTCTTTCAGTGAGAATTTCTAAGGTTAACAAATTTCTAAGGTTGAAATAAGCTAAATTCCATACCATATAGGCAACATTATTATGCTCATCATTTTAAAAAGCATAATAAATTATTTAGTTCAAATGGAGAAAAACAATGAATGAATACAAAACAACAAATGTATAC
This sequence comes from Peromyscus aztecus, assembly GCA_902168405.1. Taxonomy (NCBI): domain Eukaryota; kingdom Metazoa; phylum Chordata; class Mammalia; order Rodentia; family Cricetidae; genus Peromyscus; species Peromyscus aztecus. Next base: position 51,004 of record CABHPQ010168722.1, read on the forward strand.
CTCATGCTCTCTATATTTTTCTTTCCATATTTTCTCTTCTTTATGAAGTTCATCATTCATTTTGTCCTGGTCTTGCTGGGTGTAGAATAACATCAGAATATTATTATATTCAAATATCAAAAGACATATTCATTATGTCAGATTCTGCCAACACATTTATAAACAATGATTAAATGTGAAAATCTCCCTGTATGCTCAGTTATTAGTAATGAAAACCCAAGATTGCTAAAATACCCCTAAATGATAAAAAAGAACTGGTGAAGGTATCACTAATCATGACCATAATTGTACTACAGACTACAGATCTATAGTAATAAAAACAGAATGGTAATGGCACAAAATCCAGCATGTTGACCAATGGAGTCAAATTGAAGACAAGAACACCTATGGACACTTGATTTTTGATTTAAAAAAAGAAAAGCCAGAAATACATGCTGGGGGAAAAAAAGACAGCATTTTCAACATTTCATTGAAACTGGATGGCTGCATGTGGAAAAATACAAATAAATCCATACTTACCACCCTGCACAAAACTCAACTCCAAATGGATCAAAGACCTCAACATAATGTCAAATATATTGAATCTAACAGAAGAGAAAGTGAGGAAGAGTCTTGAAGTCATTGGCACAGGAAAAGACTTTCTGAACAGAAGACACTTAGCACAGGAACTAAGAACAACAGTTAATAAATGGGACCTCATGAAACTGTAAAGATTCTGTAAGGCACAGTACGTTGTCATTCAGATGAAGAAGCAGGATACAGATGGGAAAAGATTTTTAACAACCACTCATCTGGTAGAGAGCTAATATCTAAAATATGTAAAAGATCTAAAAAACTACATCAAGAAAATAACCCAGTTAAAAAATTGGGAACATATCTAAAAAGAAAATGCCTAAAAGAGGAAATTTAAATGGCTGAGAAGCATTTAAAGAAATGTTCAACATTCATAGTCATCAGGAAAATGTGAATCAAAACCACTTTGAGATTTCATCTTAAGAACAGTCAGAATGGCCATATAAAACAAATGACAGTCCATGCTGGAAGAATGTGGAGTTAGAGGAACACTCATCCATCACTTTTGAGAGTGCAAACTTGCACAGCCACTATGGAAATCAGTGTGGTGATTTCTTGGGAAGCTGGGAGTTGAACTACCTCAATATCCAGTTATACCACTTTTGGGCACATACCTCAAGGACAATTCATCATACTACAGAGACACATTTGCTCACTTGCTCAACCATGTTCATTGCTTCCCCATACGTAAGAGTCAGAAATTGAAAACAGCTTAGATGTATGTAAATGGTTGAATAGATTTAAAAATATGATACATTTACACAGTGGGGTATTAATCACCTGTTATGAAAATTAAATCTTGAAATTCACAGGTAAATAGATGGAGTTAGATAAAATGATCATGAGTGAGATGATACCCTAGACCCAGAAAGACATATGCTATGTGTTTGCTTCTGTGTGGATGTTAGTTGTCAAATCTTCAATAATCAACCTACAGTCTGCAGAACCACATAGGTTAGGAATAGAGAAAGGGGCTTGGGGGCAGGGATGGATCTCTCGAAGAAGGGGAAATAGAATAGATAGTTATTGATGGACAAGGCTGGAGACTTTAATGGAGGATCTAACAGGAGGGGGAAGGGATGAGAGAGGGAATATGAAGAGAGATGTGTAAAATTGGGGTCATTTGAGAGGTGGTATGGTAATTAGATGCAACCCATACCTGATGCTGCTTGGGAGGACAAAAATCTGAACCTAGATATGCCAGTGACCAAAAAGAAATCGAACAATGCTGTTCGGCTAAAGGAACTTAGCAATAAAATGACTCCTAACCACATTCTGCTATGCTCAATTGATCTGTGCCTTGCTCATCCATCATCAGAAAAGCCTATTCCTGAAGCATATGGGCAGTCTTATCAAATTCAGAGTGAGGGACCTTGGAACACTTCAAGGGATATCTCCATCACATATGGCCCCTCCACTCCCCGCCCAGGGCCAAAAAACTGCAAAAAAGGAAGAATGATTATAAGAGAAAGAGGGAATGAGAACACCCAGAAATTAAGGCCCTCTAAGAATGTATGAACTCACAGAAACTGTGGCAGCATACAGAGGGTCTGCACACATGGGGGTCCTGTAACATGAATCTTAAAAGGTCTTATAATAAGAAAACCCAGAACCAGATATTGAGGTGACAACTGAAAGATCAGAGAAACAGAACAGCCAGCCATGACTTCTTACCTCTACAAAATCCTTAGTCTAAAGAGAGTGAGTTCCTGTTTCCATGAGTCCTCAGACTGAAAACCTCTGAGTCCGCACCCCTGAGGGTCTCAGTTGAACTGCTGCTTAGTTCTTGACTCCTCATGCCTTATATACCGTTCTCCACCCAGCCATGTCACTTCCTGGGATTAAAGGCCTGTGTGCTTTCCAAGCAAAGGCATTAAAAGCATGTGCCACCACTGCCTGACTGTTCCCAATGTGGCCTTGAACTCACAGAGATCCAGAAAGATCTCTGCCTCCCAAATGACAGAATTAAGGGTGTGTGTCACCACTGTCTGGCCTCTATGTATAATCTAGTGACTGGCTCTGTCCTCTGATCCCCAGATAAGTTTATTAGGGTACATAAAGTTTCACTACAGGGTCCCTGGCCAAAGAGGTGGACACAAGCCCCCATTGCTAACCCAGAAGGTAGCTCTAGTTAATAACTACTTGCAAATAAAAATCAGTTTTCTCCAAGGGAGTCTCATGGAGGAAACAAATCACTCTTAAGGGCAGGTCCCATCCCAAGCAGTAGATGGCCAACACAAAATGAACTCAAGGCATCTTTGGAGGTTCTTGGTCTTAAGTCAGGGCTTTTATCATATATTTAATAATTGTACAAAGATACTACTACTACTACTACCACTAATAATAACAACAATCTTCCTTTGTATATGTATTATGGCTTCCAGTTTTGGGGATTCCTGTGTGTGTGTGATCATGTGTGAGTCACTATGTGTTTCTTGTGCCTTTTCCTTGTCTCTTTTTATTGTTTGTTTGTTTTCTTACTATAATTTGTTTGATTTTGTTTTATCTAATTTTATTTTATTGTTAGTTTTATATGTCATCTTATTTTCTAATGAGAGTCAGAAAGGGATGGAACCAGATAGGAAGACAGGTAGGGAGGAACTTGGAGGAGTTGGAGAAGAGGAAATCATAATTAGAAGACATTGTATGAAAAAAAATCTATTTTCAATAAAATAAATAAAACAGGATGTTTTTGAACATTATATTAGCCACTAGTTCTTTCCACAGGATGTAAACTTGAAATTAACATAAAAAATAGTCCTCTGATGGCAACTGAGTAGATGAATTGGAAGACTAAGTAGAGAGAAAGTAAAAGATCAATTAGAAATAATAGCAAATATTCTCAATCACAAGCAAAGCTTGACTATTTCAAAGTGGCAATAAGAAACATGAACACAAAGGTGGACAATATAATTATAAAAGGATGGTAAGCAGAAAAAGAGGAAAGAGTAAAATCTGTTTCACATCAGCTTTTAGTTCATTTAATTGGGAATACTGGAGGACCCCAATGCAAGTAAAACACAATGCATACAGCTTTTGATGCATTTGTGTAGTATGGGGTATCAATAGGAGAGTTACAAACTCGGCTTTATGTTCTTATGATCAGGCTGTAACTGATCAGTGGTAGCTATGGGTGATGTCAAATAATAAAGTATAAGATGTGATAAAAGAGGAAAGAACAGAAGTTTGGCAGAGTGCCCTGTAATGGCAGACATAAATCTAAGTAGACATGGATGAAGAGTTCCTAAACCTGTGGGAAGAGAATCAAAACAGTGTGATGCAAAAGTAAGAGAAAGTACACAATCCAAAGACAAATCAACATTCTGCTGGCATAAAATGGCTCAGAGGCCCAATAAGAAGCAAAAATGAAAGTATGAATATAATATTTAGAGATCATAGATTATCTCTTTCAAGATAGTTTTACTTGAAGGAATCATCATGAAGGAAACCTACCAGGGTAAGGGCCATATAAGAGATGAGGAAGTAGGGATGCTAAAAACTAATTTTTTTGTGAATCCCATCTACTTTAAGTAGAGTTCAAAATGTAACAACATATGACATAATGAAGGTAAATACATAGCTTTTGTTTTGTTTTTAGGATTAGAGAAAATGAACATAATGATAAAAATTATAAAAGGAAATTTAATGGGGCATGATGGCTGATATTATTAGCCTGACAAGATCTAGAGTCCTGTAGGAGACAAACGGCTGAGTTATTACGTTAGTGAGAGAATTTCAAGATTGGGTTAACTGAGGTAGACTCATGCTAAATGTGAGCAATGCCATTACACAGAATTGGGTCCTAGATTGAGTAAAACACACAAATCCAGCCTAGCAGCAGCATATAACTAATCTTTTTTTTGGACCACCAGCTCCCAAATAACTACACATAGACTTTTTATTAATTAGGAAAGCTTGGCCTTAGTTTAGGCTTGTTACCAACTAGCTCTTAAAACTTAAACCAACCCATTTATATTATTATATTATATTATGTCCTACCATCTGGCTTGTTACCAGTACAACATGTACTGACTTCCTCTGCATCTCTCTGGTGAATCCCCTGCCTCTAGATTCTTCCCCTGAGGTCCTGTGGAAAATCTCCGGTCTCAAATTCTTTCCCTGATTTCCTCTCTCTCCCCAGAAGTCCTGCCTATCTTCTCCTGCCTCGATGTTGGCCATTCAATTATTTATTAAATCAATCAGACTGGAGAGGTGACTCAGAGATTAAGAGCGCTGGTTGTTCTTCCAGAGGTCCTGAGTTCAGTTCCCAGCAACCACATGGTGGCTCACAACCATCTATAGTGGGATTGATGCCCTCTTCTGGTATAAAGGTATACATGCAGGCAAAACACTGTATATAATAAAGGAATCAGAAGGTGCCTTAAGTGAGGGAGGTTAAGCAGAGAAACATGTTCACAGTGTACAAAAATATTAACCTACACAGTAGCACTCATCTCTCTGGTGACAGAGGACGCAATGCGACTAGCTGTCTTCTGTTCCTAAAGCCATAGATTTCTGACCATGCTGAACTATACTCAACAAACTGTATCCAGAATAACCCCTTCCTTCCCTAAGTTGCTTTCATCAGGTATTTCATTACAACTATGAGAAAAGTAAATAATCAGTGTATTTCAGCATTTAGAAAAAAAAACCTGGGCAAAATAACTAAAAACAAAGTGAAATGGGGAGTGAACATCTGGCAGAATCTAAAGCCTTTCCTAGTGCAAAGAGGTAAGGCAAAAATAGGATAAGTTCAGACACTGGGGGACATGGTATGAGAAAACAAACGAAATTTGTAATTGATGTAAAACAATGGGAACAGTTGCTAATAATGAGGTTGCAGGTGCTGAGTGGAGTCCCTAAAAGATCAATGACAGATGTTTCTAGCAAAGGACAAGAAATCTAACAAAGGTCAGCCCAGTGCTTGGTTGTGGATCACTGCATCTGCTTCCATCAGTTACTGGATGTAGGTTCTATGATGACAATTAGAGTAGTCACTATTCTGATTATATGGAAAGGTAAGTTCAGATGCCCTCTCCATTATTTCTAGGATTCTTAGCTGGTGTCATCCTTGTGGATTCCTGGGGATTTCCCTATCACCAGGTTTCTCCCTAACTCCCAGTGGTTCCTCTACCAAGATAGCTCCTTTACAGTTGAAGAGATGGAGGAGGGAACACAGGAGCAAGTGAGGTCAAGATCATGATGGGGAAAACCACAGAGACAGCTGACCCAAGCTGGTGGGAGCTCATGGACTCTGGCCTGTCAGCTGGGGAACATGCATGGGACTGAACTAGGCCCTATGAATGTGGGTGGCAGTTATGTGGCTAGATCTGTTTGGGGAACCCCTGGCAGTGGGACCAGGACTTATCATGGGTGCATGAAATGGCTTTTTGGAACACATTGCCTTGGGTGGGATACCTTGCTCAGCCTTGACACAGGGGGGAGGGGCTTGGTCATGCCTCAACTTAGTATGCCAGACTTTGTTGACTCCCCAAGAGAGGCCTTATCCTCTCCGAGGAGTGGATGGAGGGGATGGGATTGCAGGAGGTGAAGGAGGAGGAGAAGGGGAGGGAAGGAGAACTGGGATTGGTGTGTAAAATGAAAAATAAAAACCTTTTTTAAAAAATAAAAAAAGAAATTTAACAAAGAATGCAACAAAGTACTACTGGGAAAAGAGTAAATTCTATATTTTGAATCCATTTTAATAATGTTGAACAGTCCAATCCAAAAGCTTCCAAAAACCCCAAGGAATAATAAAGTGTACATTTAGGAATTCATTAGCTCTATGAACGACTTATTTTGTTGAAATTTTGTGAAAAATTAACTCTCAGTTTTAAAAATTAAGTTACAGTCATGGACAACAGAGACTAGTATCATTTAAACATGTACCTGAATGTTTGATCTTCCAGTGTTAAGAAAAAGAGACAAACAGCTTAATAGGATTTGATAATCATGTATCCCTTAAAAATGAAAACACCACTACTCAAGTTAATGAAGTTATTCAGCATAAGCCAGTAAACATTTCTCCAATTAGCTTTATGTAGAGCATTCAAAACCCCTGAATTCTGGATAAGACACAAACCAAACTTAGTGAAAGATAAAATTTGATCTTGCCTCTTTACAGACATGCAATCCAAATCCCAAAGTCTGTAAATTTACCAATAAGCTGTTAGTATGTTTTGACTGTACAGACCTCAATTTAAACACACCCAACAATTACAAAAGCAACCTGAATAATCCACAGTGAATAAACTTACCTTAAATTAGGGGCAGAACAGAGAATGCCATTTACATTTCTGAACTACTTTAAGTTAATATGTCTTATATAATGTGTCATATGTCAGACATTACAAAGAATACATTATATAATCAAAGGAACAGTCTTTTCCTATGATTCAAAAGGCATGAAAAAGTCATATTATGATGCAAATTTCGGATTATGTGGGATATTCCTTGAAATTCTATAAATCCCAGAGGCCTCCAAGATCAAAAGTTCACATTTGAAATTTTAATGGAATTCATGCAAACTAATCAGGGCATTAAACACTCATCCGATGATCAGGCATTTTCTCATCAAGAGTGATTAAAAGCCACAGAGTGGGGCTGGAGAGATGGCTCAGAGGCTAAGAGCACTGACTGCTCCTCCAGAGGTCCTGAGTTCAATTCCCAGCAACCACATGGTGGCTCACAACCGTCTGTAACGAGATCTGGTGCCCTCTTCTGGCCTGCAGTCATACA
>CABHPQ010168723.1:0-43068 GCA_902168405.1 Peromyscus aztecus
GGCCAGCCCTTTTAGAACGCCACTACACTGACAAGCGGTCATGCGTTTTCTAGATACTGTCATCCCAACACACCAACTGCCTTGACATTAGGGGGACATCCTAATTCTCACTCGTCTATAGTGAACCATACTGTTTCACAATTCTGGGAAAAGGCCAATGTGGACTTTATGGGTCATATACACCAAGATGTGACAGTGTGTTTCCATGGTGTTTTTGCAGGGCATTTTCATAGCCACTCTAATCTGACCATTATTCACACTACAAGTACTTCTAACATATATAGAAAGCTCCTGCATAAAGGATTTTTACTATCTTCAAAAATAAAGTTTGAAGTCTGATATGTGTGCATACACATTTTCCAACATCTTTCATAAGACTTTATATCATTGCTTAGCAACTATTCTTATTTTAGCATTTACAATGTTTTTTTCCTTCTGAGTACTGTGATTATGTAACTGCCCCACGTTTGGCTTAGCATCTGTATTCTTCTAAGAATATTTTTACTCTGAAAGTAAGGAGGTCGTGCTCGGCACAGGACTTACTAAGTAGTCCACTTCTGAGTATGTAATGCATCAGCACAAAGTCCTTAAGCAGAACCCCACTCTAGAAGGGGGCGGGGTTACAATCTAAAGCATGTCAAGCATGTAATTCTGTGTGGAATCTGAAGTGGGTTCCGAAGCCTGATAAAAACCACTGTAAATCCCTTTGCTTCCCAATCTTTTGCAGTTGCTATCTGCTTAAATCCAAATTCAAGGTCCACTCCCAAGACAGTAATCATGGCAGACTGCCATGGCTACCACCCCAGCAGTATTTGAAGGACACTGCCAAGTCTCCTGGTTCTTCCTCCTCTACATCTGAAACCTTGCAGTTTACTTCTAAGCTCATGATTTATTTTCAACAGAAAGCACCCTTCCCATGCTCTCCAGGAAGAGCTAACACAGCTTCCAAACTCAACCATGTCTACAAATCTGCCTCTGCCTTTCCCTGTCCTGTTTTGATGGAGGTGCTTTCCCTCATCCCGACCTCTCTAGGGTCTACTTCAATCTCTAATTCTTGACAGGGTCATTTTTTACCAGCAGTGAAGAGTTCTAGGACCTTTACATTTCAAAGGTAAAGTCATAGTTCTTTGAAAACAAGAGGCAGAGCTAGGGTACTCAGCAACAATAAAGAATGTCCACAGCATCTACTGCCATCATTTAAGTGAAATGACATCTTAACACCATGAGGGGGTGGGGGAGACACACACGCACAAAGCCTTCATCTTAATTCTCTATTATAGAGTCCAATATTCCCAACTGCCAGACGTAACTTTTCTAGACTCCTGACCGTCCTTGTGTTTTCTCTACTGGCTACTTTTCCCTAGTGAAGGTCCCTTCTGCTCCATCCTACTTAGGAGTTTCTTAGGGCTCCACCTGAGGTCTGCTTTGCTTCTCACTTGTCACTGTCTCCTTAAGCAGCAACATTAGACCTCTCCTACTGCCCTGTCCTCAATGTTCTAATAGTCGCCACAGCTGCACCTTCAGAGTACACACCCCACAGCTCAAACACTGCTCACTGTCAGAGCAGCATCCACATGCACCAGCTGCAGGAACATCATCTGTTAGAGGTAGCAATGTGCTCAAATAAAATTACTTCCTTAGATCCATTCCCATCATTGAAGAGCACCAGGTGGGTTTCTGAGAAAGCTTTTTCCTGATTGAGGCACCTCTTTTCTCTCCCCACTTTGCCAATGCAGCTCAGGCAGAGCAGCCAGCTTTAAGTATGAGGTGACAGGCACAAGATCTAAGGCTGCTGAGAGTGCTGTCCTAGAATGGCTTTATGCTTGTTATTTTAGAAAACAGCCCTTGCCACTTCCAGTCAGACTTAACTCTGTAAGAGTACGAGTTGAGCTTATTTCTTCTCCTCTCCCAAGATGTGCTTCTGTGGTGTTCTTAGGAAGGGCATCAGCCTTATTCCCATTGCTCATCTTAGACATGGCAATGACCTTGAAGTCACGCTCTTCTCACTCACTGGATGCTAAGCTTATTCTCACAGGTATCTCAAGTACACTATCCTTAGGTCCTTCAGGTGGCCTGTAGGACCCTGCATAAATGCTTCCCAAACTACCCCAAGAAGTATCTGTGGGAGAAGATCTGGAGTGCACAGTAAAATTTACATTCTTTACTGCAGCACTGTTTACAACAGGAAAAATGGGAAACCTACCTAGGTTCCTACTGATAACTGGATAAGGAAAATGTGGTATATACACAGAGTATTTATGCAGTCATAAGATCACACCATTTGTGGGAAAATGGATGTAACTGTAGATCATGTTATGTAAAATAAACCAGACACATAGACATGTTTCTGTTTTCCATGCTCAATCAACCATATATAAGACCGGTGAGAAAATAAATCCTGGGGACTGGGGAGCTGGCTCAGAGCACTTCTTGTTCTTGCAGAGGACACAGTGGCTCACAACTGTCCATACTACAGTTTGAGGCGATCCAATGCCCTCTTGTGACCTCTGCTAACAACAGGCACACATGTGGTGCAGAGATGCAACAAAATATTCATACACATAAAAAACTAAATGTTTTTTAAAATAAAAGATATACTGGCTGGACAAAATCAGTAAATGGGTAGGTAATATACAAGAATGTCAAGGTTAATTTATACAGACTGAAACTATTCCATCAAATTCAAATAGCCAAAAAGATTTAACTAAACATGTGCTATAAAAAAGTGAAAATAAATAAAAAATAGTAAAATGCTGAGTGATAATAACCTTTTCCCTTTAGTTCTTGATAGAAAAGCTTTAAAAGGCTATGCATGTTCATTATATACAGGGGACATAATTTTGGACATCAGCAGAGGAAAAAATATAGATTACGTATATGTATTATATGTATGTGTGTATATATATATATATATATATATATATATATATATATATATGCATATTTTTGCACTACCAGAAGTGAAGAAGAGGAAACACAAAACAAGTAAGATTCCTGTTACTGAGCAAGGACTAAAACCTTTTGGAAGCTATGTAAAATACAGACTGAGAACCCTGAAATGGAGACCCAGAAAACCACATTTCTTATAATCACACAAGCAGGAAAGAAATTCCTAAGAGGACCTAACTACTTAACCACTCTGGAACTACATTTATCTACCACAAAGGCAACACCAGAAACAGAGCAAGTTATAGCGGGCACACTGAGAGGAACTTGACAAATGGGAACCAGGGCCAGTTCTCCCAGGATATCCCCTAACTGCAGTACTCCATCAGACTCCAGCACAGTGCATTCCGGTGTGATCTTGCTCCTAACCCCCCACCCCACCCTGTCCAGTCAAATCAAGCCATTGCACAAGGACACCTAGAATGGATGTTGGTGAAGAGAGAAATTTCATCTCTGTCACTGATTCATCATAGTTTTGATTCAGTGCAGAAGCTAAGCTTACTCTCGGAATCATATCCAGAACAGACGTGAATTCTACTCTGAGCCCTAAGAGATCAGAGTTGGTGAAAATTTTAAATAAATTACATTAGACTGAGAAGACAGTTCAGAGGCAGACGAATTTTAAAAACTTTCTAAAATACTCTGTTCAGGATTAAACAACTTTTAGTGTTCACATTTGCCGTAGTGAACACAAACATGCATCCAAGCAATGGAAAACGACATCTACAGCCTAAAGAATGATTTAAGTAGTAGCCTGGGGCATCATCATCCATTTTGAATAGGAGTGTTCTGCTTTGGAACAGACACCTGATCGGTCCAGGTCATGTCTCATCATGCTGAAAACTTTCCAAAGCTTCCCATCACACTTAGGTAAGAGGACCGTTGGAGTTTTTTTTTTTTTTTTTTTTTTTTGAGTGAACGCATGATGCATATATAAGAAAATCAGAGAATCCTGAAACATGGCTTGTAAGCGCCTCTTACATGATTAAGTTGTAGCAAAATTAACTTACAGAAAACCATAAAGTTTCTTTAAATTCTCGGTCTACAAAGGCATTCTGAAAGTATCAGCCCTTTGATTCTCAGGGAATATTCTCATGTTCATGGTGATTTATGAAACACAACAGGACAAAGCATGGTCGGTGGTCAAGAATGAGCTGCTTTCCTGATGCCACACTCCTAGAGCTGTGTGAACCTAGGCAGTTTAACATAACCTGTCCTAAATCTACAGACAATAACATACCTCATGCTATGTACCTGCCTCAAGGTTTCCATGAGGGTAAGAGTAATTCTCAGAACATGCTATTCACTGGTGGGTGACCCCACAGTAAGCACAATATGTTAGTTATTACAATGACCCTAGAAGTGAAATAGTCAAATGTAAATCACTACACTGCCTCTGCTAGTGTTTCACATATGCCTTAATGCGAGTTGATTTAATTGTCAGCATAAAAAAAAAAGCACAATATACAGAAAACATGATCACTTAAGCTAGCAAGATAGACTGCCTGAATAAACCTGGGCTACACGTGTTCAGGCCCAAACCTTTTGAGGACTAATTCCAGGAAAACTAGCTCCTATCTGTACAGCTACGGCTCTTGTGATGGAGGTCTTTAACATGGATTAAGGCATTTCTCCCCATTTTAAATTGTGCCAATTTTAGGTACACGTGGTCATTTCAAACTTGTAATTAGACTACACACGAGGCTGGAGTGAGCTCAGAGGTTAAGAGAGCAGTTTGCACCTACATCAGATGGCTCACAACTGCCTGTGACTCAAGCTCCAGGGGAAATCCTAAAACATCAGGCTCCTGCATTCATGTGTATATATCCCCAGTCCCCAATATTATTAAAAGTAAAAATGAAAAAATTTTAAAAATGAGAAATAAAATATGGTGTCTCTTCATGAAGCCAGCCTTACTCAGACTGGGGTAAGAAAACTTCAGTCACAGAACTAGTAAACACTATGTTTCAAAAAATATTAAAATAGTAGTTGTGGAGCAGAATGAAATATTAAGGTATTTTTAAAGAAAACAAAACATGCCTGTGGTGGACCATCCTGGACAGCCCACACAAACACTAAAACGACCTAGCACTTGCAAGCATTCTGGAGAAGATCCAAATGCTTAGCCTGTCTGTACAGTGGTGCCTGGCAAAACTTTGCAAAGCAAATATTACAGAGAAACAGTCCTCTACCCCGGGCCCCCAAACACACCAGGTGACCTCAGTTCCAACAGTCATCTCAAACCATTTAATTCATTTTTATTTAAACTGTAATTTATGTGCACAGACATGAACCCAAGATGCATATAGTGAATATGTAAAATAATAAAGACTAAATTATACTATGCTGAATAAAAGAAATTTGGGCTTTATATCATGTATGTTTTCTTAAAAGACTAAAAAGAAAAAAGAGAGAGGTAGAAAGAAAGCATATGAGCAACATGGTAATTTAACAATGAAAATCCCTTCAGGGATAACCATGATAAAATTTAAGAAACATCTCATAGTCTCCAGAAGCAAAGTATGATATGAAAAGATTAAAAATAAACAGGAATACTTAGAAGTAATCCATGTTGGACTTTTCAGTCAATATTTTTAATTTGAGTAATAAGGAGAAAGAACAACAGGCTAGCTATAGAATTCAATTAACTAATGTATGCCATGGTTTTTTACATATTACTAATCTCACTTAAGAAAGAAAGTTTAAGACTTAAATTGTATGTTGTCCCGTACACACTGCACAGTAACGATCTGTGAACAGGCACACACAGAACACTGAAGACTTAACTGCAAACTACAGACTGAGATTTTAATTTCACAATGGAATACTTCCATCATGATTATTTATACATGCGTATTGATATTAATATCCCAGCTTCCTAATTTTGGTATGTAGGCAAGCAGGATTTAGGAGCAAAGCTAGAATCTTCAAAGCTGAGATTCGTGTATCTGTACATTTGTAGGAAGAAGAGTGAACTAGGCAAGTTTCAGTTAAGACTTAGAAACAAAACCAGTATCTACCTCCCCCCACCCCCAAACTTCTTGGTTCCAGGACTAAACCTCGGATGAGCACACACTTGACACCGGGCTATACATCCACCAGAACAACACTTTCTGGATAGTAACTAAGTCTCACATTTTACAAGTCAATAAAATCTTTAGAAAACAAATGCATTTCAACTGCCCACCGTGTAGAACATTTTTCTTCAATAAAAAAATTAAAATTCCTGAAACCACAAAGTGAAGAACTGTTTATCAGATAATATGCACTAGAGACAAACACACCAGGAATTTTGTTGCATCCACTCACAGAGGCAAATAAAGCGCGCAGCAGTTTGTTATTTTCCGTGTTTCCGGGGAATGCCAAAACCCAAAGAAACACAACTGTTTGCTTCAGCCAACACTACATTGAATTTCAATAATTTTTTGTGCATTTTACAATCTTCTTCTTTATACTTAACTCTAAAGAAATTTATTTCTAAACCAGTGGTACACATTTATTTTTAGAGTCACATTTCTGTTACACTTTTTTTTTTTTTAAAGGTTTCAGGGTAATATTTTTATTTTTAGAACTAGGGTATAATTATAACATTCATTCCTAACCTGACTGGTTTTTATTAACTGCACTATTACTTAACAAAGAATACAATTAAGCAGTTTATTTATTTATTTATTTATTTTGGGTTTTTGAGACAGGGTTCTCTGTGTAACAGCCCTAGCTCTCCTGGAACTAGCTAGCTCTGTAGACCAGGCTGGCCTTCAATGCAGAGATCCACCTGCCTCTGCCTCCCAAGTGCTGGGATTAAAGGTGTGCTCCATCAGCGCCCTGCAATTAAGCAGTTTTAATAAATGTTGATGTTAAAATCAACCTGCCTAGTAACTTGCAGTCGAATCATTGCTAATTATGCTCCTCCTTAATAAGTCTGTGCAAACAAAATATGCCACTACCCAACAGACCACCACCACAAACAACTGTAAACAGGGGAAGTGGGTGCTGAGAGAACAGCTGGGTGGGAGCTTCAAGATGACACTCAAGATCATCTAGTGATTCTAAACAGGTCAAACAGCACACAAGATCGGAGTAAGTCATAGGATGTCAAAGACTCGCAGACTCAACTGATTTTCTTTTCCTTTTTTTAAAACACAAAGAAAACCCATTAGCTGTTTATAGAATACAAATGTAATTATTATATAACTCAAGAGTATCAAGTATTATTGCAGGGTAGAGAAGTTTCATTATAGAAACAAAAATCACCAGAAATGTGATATAAAAGCAAAGATTATTTCAGGTAAAAATTTTTCCTTTCAAAGGCTAAGTCTTTCAAAATATGTAATTTTAATCATCTGTGGTATTGAAATTGAAAGCATTTCAGAAAAGTAAGATCAATACTTAAAATGCAGCAATACAATTACTTCAATTATCTATGATCAGTCATTTTTCTTTTAAAAGCATTTTCCTATTAAGAAATTTAAGAAACATCAAATTTTGTCAGCTCCATTTTACATTTGATAGTAGTTTCTGAAATTTCCTCAAGTGTGACATTTTACAGTATTCACATTAGTAAACTATTGAATCTGGAGAGAAAAAAAGAACTTTCCATAATACATTTAAATTTCTTCCATTTCTAAGTAATATAAAAAATAATCTTTGAAACTGTACTGCCATTTTAAATGAAACATGAATATATTTAAATATGTTCATACATAATTGCACTTATGTGGTGATATTGTGTTCCCCAAAATATTTGCACCCTAATAAACTTATCTGGGGTCAGAGAACAGAACAGCCACTAGATACAGAGGCCAGAAAATGGTGGCACACATGCCTTTAATCCTAGCATTCCAGAGGCAGAGATCCACCTGGATCTCTGCGAGTTCAAGGCCACAGTGGAAACAGCCAGGTGTGATAACAGTAAGCCTTTAATCCCAGGAAGTGATGGCAGAAAGCAGAAAGGTATATAAGACGTGAAAACCAGGAACTAGGTTGGTTAAGCTTTTAGGCTTTTAACAGCAGTTCAGCTGAGATTCATTTGGATAAGGACTCAGAGGCTTCCAGTCTGAGGAAACAGGATCAGCTGAGGAATTGGCAAGATGAGGTAGCTGTGGCTTGTTCTGCTTCTCTGATCTTCCAGCATTCACCCCAATACCTGGCCCTTGGTTTAATTTTATTAATAAGACCTTCTAAGATTCGTGCTACACCCTTATCAGAGACCTGCCCCGTCAGGGAATGGACTAACTGAAGTCCATCTGTTCTGAGTAAACCTAAACTCTAGACTTCATGAGGCATGGTAATCAGCTTTTACACTGCATCTTCAGGGGGCTTTGGTCTCATTACACAATGCACATGTAAGATTAACAAAGTGGGAGAGAATTGAAAGGGGGGGGAGTCACATGTAAGTAAACTAATTTATTATTCATAAAGCAAATGCTCCTAATATTTACAGTGAACTAAATAAAATCAATCTATAAAGTGAACTGTGCAAGCTGGTAGTAGCATTGCTTACTTTAAACTGAATAATCCTTAATAAATGCTGGAAAGTGCTTCAAGTCAACGAACCCGCAGGCATTCAGACATCCCTGCTCCCCGGCCCTGGACTTCCCCAGCATGGTTGCTGACTCCCTGGGCTGTCAGCACTGGGAGAGACGAGGAACAGCGACAAGACAAACCACCAATCTAAAAAGAGTTCTCTATGGCAAATCCTGGAGTAGGAATAAGGCGATTCAATAACTCATATCTAAAAGACTACAGAACAGCTGGTCATTTCAGAATCGGTAATTTAAACAGGTGACCCTATGAGATGCACACAGTCTATGTCAGCAGTTCTTTCTACTCATGCACGTGTCCTACGAGCTGCTACACTGTCCAGATTCTCCTTTCACCTTGCTTTCAATGGGTTAAAACAATGTATCTTTAGCTTAAATAAACATAAACTATTACTCATATCACATGTACCATACCGAAAGCTGTTAACTAGTACTGAAAGTTAATTTAAAACACCACATATTAATGCTAATTAATGCAAATGAGTACTTTCCTTTTCAAAAATTTTAAAACATTTTCAGGGAATCTTTCTAAAATGTGAACAGCAGATCTAGCCAAATAGAAAAATGTACCAACAATGAATGCACACAGTGTATGTGATTTGGATGATACTTTGAAGCAAATTGTGAATATAAACAAAGCTCCTAAAGGCAGACTTCTGTATCACAGTTAGCCCACTCTACAAATTCCATTCTACTGAGGACGACAAATTTATTCTAAGCAGACACTATGGTACACTTTATTGGTTTGGTAATGGTTTTCCCCCTATTATTTAAACAACAAATTAAATCAGTTGCATTCTTCATCAGAAGCAGAAGCAGCCTGCAAATAGAATAAAGTGTTTTTTTGTCTTTTTAAAAGTGAGTGTGTGTGTGAAGTCTTTATTTAAATAATTCAAGTACAACCAACGGGAAAATTCCTCCCTACTCTACTTCATTAAAAATAGACTCAAATGACTTTCTGGTATTTTTAGTTTCCTTTCTAAGCAATCTTCAGAACAGTCAATATCTTCACAAAAGATAATTTTTTCTAAGTTAAAACCCCAAATGTTTCTTGTTATTTTAAATGTCATGGGTGTTTTTATATATATAAAAAAAACAATAAAATCAGCTTAAAATAAATTTATTGTACAATACAAAAAGTAGGCATACTGGAAAATAAAGGTACATTAAATATACAAAGCAAATGAAGAAAGCTCAACAACACAAATGTTTTCATCCAAACACTAAGATAAAATGCACAACATTTATGCTAAAAACAAAATATTTTAGGAAGAATATGCATTTCAAATGAAATGTTAATGATGGCAAAAAAAAAACAGGAAAAGAAAAGAAAAAATACGCTATCTGTAAATGCTTGAATATCAAGAATCAATAATGGCTGGTAAAATTAAACCCAACAACATCGGGTACTTCTCAAAGAACTTCATTTGAGAAGAGATTGAGAACACCGAGGGTCGCGCTACACTGCAAACTGGCAAAGCGTCCTTCCTTTTCCGTCAAGGTCTGCACTCACACTCACAATACCTTACCTTTTCTTACACTAACATCTCCTACAGACACTTCTGATTGCTTGTCCCACTTCATATTTACGTGTGCATTCGAGCATTACCAGAATTATATATAGGAAATGCCACAAATTAATTTTGAAATTTACACAAATATGCACACCATATGAAAATTTTGTCAAGTAGTTATTTTATAAAGTAGAGCCAACTTTGACTGAAACAGCAAATTTTAAGTATAAAGAACGGAGGAAAAAAACTAAAATCTTTTCTTCCAATTAAGGCGTTCAATGACCTGAATCACAAGTGGCCCTGGGTATAACTAAAAGAAATGCTCAATGTCCATAGGAGGAGCAGTGGCCAAGACTTATGAAGCATCCAGCTAGGAAATGCATCTGAACACCGGAGCAACAGAAAAGCCTTTTCTAAAACTCACCATGTAATTATTTAAATACAAAATTTAATACTTAAATTAGTCCAAGGTTTTCAGGTAGCATTTCTGGGAAGCAACTTCTTTTCTTAATATCATAGCTTCCAACCTCAAAACAGAGCATCAGGATTTTTCTATACCGTCTTACTTAGTGTCAGTGAAGTATTTTTTCCTGCACTGTATTTACTTTGACAGAGTCTGCCCTACTGTACATATGCCATAATTCTAAAAAGCTATAAGGCTTTTATTTTCAACCACTTGCCTAAAATTTGCAAGTTTAAAAATGAGTTTGAAAAAATAAACTTGAAATTGTGAGAAAAACAAGATACATGGATAAAGGAAGAAATGTAAATAAATCCTACAGAATTTTAGCATCACTTTGCCAAGATAGATTTTAAAAATAATACGTATAATTGCTCTCAATCGGATTAAATGGAACCTATGGTTCTCTTGAAAACAAGTTTTGATTCTCAATATTGCATTTTTAAAACAAACAGAAGCATTCAATTTAACAAATATTTTAGTTGCATACTTAATATCTTCAGACTAAATTCATTTCATAAGTACTCTAATGAAAGCTCAAAAAGAACAAAATTTATGAGATGTCATAATTTATCACAAAATTTATCATTAGCACTTATGAAACATAGTATTACTGAAAGCTAAAAAAAAAAACCAAAATTTACCATTCACACTTAAATACAACAAAAAATTACATGAATAATATGAAAATACAATCCATTTTGAAGATATTCACTGTCTCTTTTTCTGAGCAACTAACCATTATAGCTTTTGAACAAGAGAACACGTCATTCTCACACATCTGCAATTCTTTGGCTGCACTGGTTCAGTGAGTGTGAAACACTCTGAATACATCATGATTCTGACAGAACAGAGGAGTTGCAAAACAAAACAAAAACCCAGATATATTTTAAAGTATTTTACAAATTTTAACTGAATTTAAGTATTTAGAGCCAATCTACCATTCTAACTGGCATATGTGTAAACCAAAGCTAATTTCATAATCTACCGCTCTTTTAAACGAAATCATTTGGATTGCTTTGCCTTATTAGTTTTTTATTTAGCACGGAAGTGCTCTTTATTGTCACTGCCAATGTCCTATCAGGCATAGGACAGGACATAGAACTGGAAAAGAAAAACAAATCCAATAATACTTTCAATTTAATATGTAGGTTATAGAACTAAGGACAATGCGGTTATCTGACTATATAGTTAAAATTTTAATGTAATTAAAGAAATTGCATTTTTGTAGTTCTAAAAAATAAAGCAAATTTGCTTTATTTGTAAATGCTCTTCTAAAAATTAACAAATCTTTTTATTTCTTTATACAAAGATTACAAGCAAAAAAAAAATGTTTTTTTAAGTTTTTATGGCTCCAGTACCCAAGGTTGATAGCAATGAAAAACTCGAATAAATACTTAGTTTGGAGGGAAAAAAAGGCCTAAAGCTGTTTCCAAGGTTAAAAGAAGAAACATTTGCAGCTAGAGCCCATCTCTAGCTCCTCTCCCCCAGACTCTCCATTCTATACACTACAGTTGTAGAGGTGTCCTCACTCGACTCTGGTGACACTTTTTTCCACACTGTGTCTTTTAAAGCAAGTTCTTGCTGGAGACTCTCATAGTCCAATGGTCCAAAGGAATGCTAGTTGTTCAAGCAACATACACAATTTATTAGTGCACTTGAGTGATGAAAGGTCCAAGCTATAAAATGGTATTTTTCAATGAAAGTTATTAAGAGCCATCAATATATTCACCCACCACCATCTGACATCTTGTTACATGTTACTCATGTTGATTGGTAGGAAAGTTCTACACTATCAGCTTTCCAAAGTTCTCAGGGATTATCAAAGGTTACTCTGACCGGAACTAACACATTTAAGCTGGCACTTACAAAAATGCACTCAGTACGTATTAAAATTACTACTTTTAAGCACTTTTCTAATGTACTAGGTAATTTTATTCTTCATGTGGAATACAAAGGAATGTTATTAAAATTCAACAGCAAGTCCTTTGGTCCAATGAAAAAGAAAATTCAGTCCTGATCTTAATAGTAACTCTAAACAAGAAATGCTTATGCATGAGGCCACAAACGGATAATAAACAGGGAGTACTAGTGCTTTCTCACTGCTTCTATCAACATTGTATCAGGAAACATGTTCTGGAAAAAGTGTTTTGTCTTCTGTGGCCTTTTTCTTATGAAGTTTAAATGTACCTTTCCGTTTACCTATCCATTCACAAAGTAGACAATGAGCAAAACTTAATTCCAAACAATAACTGACAAATATTAAGAGTAAAAACAAGTCTTTAAAAATTAGATGTATAGTACATAAAATCTTCCACTATCTTATTTTAATGTAATCAATTATAAAACAATTATATATAGCAGCAGAAACCGGCGCTGCTGCTAAGTTAACCATTTCCAGTTTAAATATCAAAAAATGATTTTAATAGATCTATATACTAGTGCCTGAAAATAAAAATGTCAACATCTTATTTATTTGAAATTGGCAGACATGAGACTGCTAACAAACTGAAGTGTAATCCAGGCAGGCGAGGCTACTTCGCCCGTCTTAGAGAAAACAATGGAGAAGAATCTAGAAAGGACTGGCTTACCCTCTGATCACCACCTTCTCTCCGAGGATCAAGCTTTTTTGCAAAGTGTCTCAGATTATCATAGTTATGGAAGTTACACAGAGAAACGAGATCCTGTAAAGAGTGACACAGAGTCCACTTAAGAAATCAGCTTTCCGTTGGTTATGTTCACTCATACAAACATTACCATGCAGCCTCACTAGCGTCTCCTAGCAACCACACCGCCAGCTAATCAAACAGCCCAACAATCAGGAAGAGGAAGGACCCCAGGGTAAGAACTCAACAGTAAGGCTCAGTCACTCAAACTGCCATTTTTAATAGGTCACATGAAGGACAACTTATGTAAAATAGCATAAACTATAAAAATACCATAAAATTTATCTCTTAAAAATCACTTATCCAAAATACAATACCATTCTCTAGATTTGTAAAATGTTTAAGTATGAACAGTAATCTGAATTTTAATTGGGAAGCCCACAAATGTGCAGCACTCAACAGTGGCTCTGGGAAGTAATAAATGAAAATAAACACAAAGCTGAAACATTAGCAAGAATTAGTTGGTAACAAACCACTAAACTAAAAACACATAATTTTTTAAAAGCACATAACTTTTAAAACTTGTCTTTGTGTTTATTTGCAGTATAAGTTGCTTTGATAACTCAATTATTAAAAGAGATTTGAGTTTTAATTCTCTATTGCTGAGCTCTTAAAAACTGAAAGTAAATTATAATCTGGGAAATTAAAAACACTCAGCAGCTAAGAGTACTGGCTGCTCTTCCAGAGAACCCAGGTTTGATTCCCAGCACCCACATGGCAGCTTACAACTATCTGTAACTTCAGTTGCAGGGATACGACACCTTCTTCTAGCCTCCAAGGACACCAATTAAAGAACATATACATGTAGGCAAAACACCTATACACATACAATTTTTAATAAAGTAAACAT
Organism: Peromyscus aztecus; assembly: GCA_902168405.1. NCBI lineage: Eukaryota > Metazoa > Chordata > Mammalia > Rodentia > Cricetidae > Peromyscus > Peromyscus aztecus. Next base: position 13,980 of record CABHPQ010168723.1, read on the forward strand.
AAAATAAAGAGAATTTTCTGAAAGAATTAAATGGAACCTGTTTTTAGAGGCAATTTGAAGCTTCTGTTCAACCACCTCCAACACAACCTAGTCAACTAGTTCACAGATAAGGAAAGTACCAAGGGGATAAAAACCCTACACAAAATAGGTGAAAGAGGAAGTTCCCGGACACTGGACAGCAGCTTGTATCCCACCCCACCCCCAACCCTTTTTAACTAAGAAAATCTGCTGCTTACGTGACAGAAGTGAATCCCCTTAACACTGTTGCCCATCTTGTCAAGAGGAGGAGACCAGCACATCATGCCCATGACGTTGGGGACAACTAAAAGAATACCCCCAGCAACTCCGGATTTGGCAGGTAGACCAACCTGAAAATAATTTAAGAAAAGGGGCATTCATATAAATATTTTAATAAATAAAAACATTACATTTGAGAACAGTTTCACAATCAGGGCACATGTAAGGCCAACCTTGACAACCTGAGTTTAATCCCTGAGGTCTACGTGGAAGGAGAAAAGGACTGACCCCCCCAGGTTTTCCTCAGACCTCCACAGGGTAAGGTAAGTCTCCATTAAAACTGCTGTATAGATATGTATCAATATATTCATAATACAGAAAATGAGGTTCAAAAGTCACTGGAATACAGTAGAACACAGGAAAAAAATTCAAAGACATTTTGTAACTTAATGCACTTGAATATGAACTCTGGAGCTATGAATGTTATTTTACAGAGCTGTAATCCTAAAAAAGCATGCTGATTCTAAATATAATAATCTTTTCTAAAAAATATTTCATAAGTAAAAACTGAGGAATTACATCTTCTTAAGATTTTCTGAAGTATAGTCAGAGAAATAACCAAGGAATAGAGAAATGTTAATACAAATTAATCTCCTTCAAAAAACATGCAAGATGGTTATCACTGAATAATTATAATAAAAATTAGCATTGCCAGAGAAACAGTCTTTAGTAGATTACTAAGATTCAGATATCAAGTGCTTGACAGAAATGTACCACTGCAGCAATCTTGCAAACACTAAACAAAACAAGCAAACGAAACCATCAGATCAGACCTGCCAATTTATAAGAAATACAAGGGAATACAGAACAAGTACAGAGTTCTAAGAAAATATACAGAAATAAATGACTCAATGTTTTCAGGTAAAAACAACAAGTTAAAAAGAGATCGTGAAAAGAAAAAAGAAAAAAAACCCCAAAAACTATTATGAGCCTTATTTACTTTCCAAATCAAACAAAATGTAGAACTACATAACCAAAATTTATAGTACTTTACAAGTAATTTCAATGATTAAGTATTCTTCTATTAAATTTAGTGGTAATGTTAAATGACAACATTAAAAGTTTTATATACAATAGTTAAGTTTTTGTGGTACTACAATGCTGTGTTATGTATTTACAATTACATACTGGAGTATAACAAGATTAAAAAAAGTATGCACACAGATGAACCAAGACTGGACATGTATTCATAATTAACAAAGGTGAATGATGAATAACATGAAATCCCTTTCTCTATTGTACTACACATGAAAACTGCAGGGTCTGCAGAATGGCTCAGTATGGTAAAGGAGCTAGACGCTGTGTACGAGGGCCTGAGCTCAATTCTGGAACCACAACACACACACAAATACATGAGAAAGACAAATTTCTTTAAATAAATAAGTAAATAAATAAAAAGAAGTTACAATAACAATTTTTGGAAGGGCATTATGATGTATCAACATAAGATCAAATACCTTCATATTTCACAAGTGCCAAATACACAAAGCTTAAAGAACATTTTTAAACACAGAGAAACTGGTCTTGGAAAAAAAATTTTTTTTTTTCAAGTTTTATTAGTATATACTTTACTTTTAATCAAAGACTCAGGCCTCGTGTGTGCATTTTCTGAGTTTAAGGACTTCCTGAGGTACAATCGATCTACCATAATGCCAAGCATGAGCAATGAAAACCACAGTGACTAACCTTGTATCATGAAATGCCTTCAGAACAAGAGTAGTTACCTTTTATACATGAAGAGTGACTGAATTCTTAAAGGACATCTCGCATACTATTTAACTGTACTCCTTACTTATTTGTAACCAATTAACCTTGAAAACAAGCCTCTCTCCAAAATAAAACAGCTTTAGAAGCAAAGTTCAAATTGCATTTTTAAAAGTACCAGTCTAGACTAGTTCCTTGCAAGAGAAAATTAATCAGCATTACTTACATGGAACGCAAACTGCCCTGAGAAGTCATACATGCCACAGGAATGCATCAAACTCAGTGTATTTCGAACTGCCTCAGGACTGAGGACTCTCTCGCCCGTAATTGGGCAGAAGCCACCATTAGCCAGTGTTGCAGCCATCACACTGGCTGACTCACATGTCACTTCAATGGAGCACAGCTAAAACAAAGAACAAAACTGAATTATAAAAATCTAGGCTCGTGGTGTTTTGTCTCACCTGCCTTCTATCATAACCTATTTTATCTGATATCACCTACAAATCTGAAATAATGGCTTCGAAAGGGATGATTTTACTCTGAACTTGATGACATTTCTAAGATTTCAACTGATCAAGTTCTAGTCATTTTAAGATTTATTCACAGTTGTCCAAATTTATAATATTTTGGTGACTGAATTAGGTGAAAAAGAGCCAAACACCCTAAACATTAAGCTTTTTTACTGCTCTATACAGTATCCAAATTTGTTTAAATATTAATGTTTTCTATCCATCATACATTATTGTAATAGTGAGAAATAAGCCATAACATCTTTTAAGATAAAGCAACCCTCATCAGCATGTAAAATGATCACTAAATGCATGCTCGGGGGGGTGGGTGTGGGTGGGGGGGATAGATGATGACAAAACACTTAACATTTCACCTATAACAGAGCTTAGCACTCCAATTTACAGAGTAACAAACCAAGGACAAACAGAAAAGTATTTAAGACAGCCTGAGTGCTCCATGAACCTATACAATGCTACTGTTTAAAGCCCCTATCAGTTGTCATTTGCTATTTACTGTGGACACTAGATACACCACAACAAACAAAAAGACAGAGGCTAGGTAAAATGAAATTTTTGAATGTAAATGCCATCAAAATAACAGAAATGAAAGCCAAGGGTGTACTCAGCAGCAGAACACTCGCCTTCCATATTAACAAAGCCCTGAGTTTGATTCCAGCACTGAAACATAACATCAACAGCATTAACACTTTATCTCACAAACCCAAATTTATCCATAAACCTAAAGTAATATTCCTCTACATTTTATTTTTAATTACCAGCAACCAAAACAGGAGGAAAGGGGAGAAGACTGGCTTCTCTAACTACATCAGTTGCTACACTGGCCCACAGAGCAGAGTAGGAAAATGCTTTCTAAAAGAAGACTTAGTCAGGTGTGTTTGTAGACACCTGTAATCCCAGCACTGAGCTGTGAGTTGGAGGCCAGCCAGACCCCATCTCAAAACAGAGAGGAAGGAGATCCCATTATCATTGCCTAAGTAGGGAAATGCTTAGAAAAACAAAATTTAAATTCCTTTAATCATTTCCTAGTTCATACTTAGAATTAATCAAATTTTGCCTGTCATAAAGTAATCGTCTCCTAACTGGACAAATACCAACTTAAGAACCATCTCCTGATAGCTTGATGCTCACTTAGTTAAATTCACTTCTCCATGGAGAGAGCACCTCTATGGCTGTCTTGATTCCTGTACTAAAGAATCGAAATTTCACAATGTATTTAAGTGGTGTGATTTAAACTATAATAGCCAAAACTAAGTAAGTGTTTTATTGGCTAGAGTGAAACTGCCACTGATTTCCAGAGACGGTTTCGAGGAGTCCTACACATCTTGTGCTGTTCAGTGCTGTCTTGCTGGGGAATGAAACAGGGTTCAGACCCAAACAGGTCATTGTTGAACTGAATTTTATATGGATAGACCGGATTTCCAATACAGCTTTCACACTGAGTAAATTGTATCTAGGACCTGTACTTCCACCAAACTTCATTACGAACCTCCCATAAACACCTTGTAAAGATACTAGAAGGTTAAAATCAAAGCGCCTTCATAAGTCAAGACAAACACAAAGTAAACCAGAAATTTAAAAATGTGGTCTATGCATATTCCTGTTACAACTTGATTAGGTAAAAATACATGAGGAAGGGATGGATTTCAAAGAAAGCTGTACTAAACTGGTATCTGTACCATAGGAAATGATGTGTGTGGGATGCTCCTCAACATAACACAAATGTGAAGATCCTTAGCTTAGAGGAACACACATACTATGTAACACTGAAGGCATGTGCTCAACAATTCTCAGCACCAATTAAATCAGGATCAAAAAGACACAGTGAGAGAAGATAGCCAGACAGTACAAAAGAATGACATTTTAAAATGCTGATAGAAGCTCTCTGAAAACCAAAGTTGTTTGTAGGCAAAATAAAAAAACTAAGAAAACAGAGTAGGAAAAAAGTTTCTAGAACTGCCATTTTTATCTAAATGTATTTCTACATTGTTTTCCCTGTTCCATTCTGATGCATGGATTTTTAGGAGCCTTTCATGACATCTTTTCAAAGCCAATGGAAATTTATTTTCTCATGGCCTAGAGTGTATCCAAGACGTAAGAATTTTGTAAAATGTGATACATCTATTTATGAAGATACATTATACAATCATGAGCAAAAATTACCTGGAAATAAAAATCTAGTATCCCAACCATGTCTGTGCCTTCTGGAAAACACTGAAAAAAGCAAAATCCAAATTCAAAAAAGAGAAATGAAAACTCAGGCAAACAAACAAAAAAGCACATAAATAATACATCAGTGTGAAGTTTAAGATGTATAGAGTGTTTCACTTCCCATCCAAACAGTATGGAGTCCATAAACACTATAAATGTAAAATAAAGAGAAGTTATATCATAGTATATAAATTTCTAAATTCTATTTTAAGAGACAAAGATTAAGTAGTTTGTAATTTATCATCATATTGAACCAGTCTCTTAAAGTTCTTCAAAGGAAAAAAAAAAGTTTATCAACACTAATCAGACACTGAACTTCAAAAAAAAAATGCAACAAACTTCAACCAGAATTTACACTAACATCGTCAAATATTCTAATACTACCAGACACATACAATCAATTTAATATTAACATTAGTAATTTGTTAACACTTGAGTGCTTTGTAAAATCTTTTCACTTTAAATAATTAAAGGCTATTGTTGAGTTCTTAGATGTCACTTCAGTAAACAAAAATGACTTTGAATAGAAACAAAAATTTAAAAACCTTCTTTTCTTTTAAGTAATATCCTATTGCAAAATTTCGGTCTCCACTTTCTCGTTCAGACTGAAACCTGAAAGAAAAAAATGACTTAACTTTATGACTGTTCTTGAACGGTGTGGCGAAGCACAGCATAAAGAGGGTGACCTGACACTTGCTCAGGACTGCTGATTCTTTCTCTATCTCAACAGAACAGGGTGTAAGTCTTTACTTACTGTGTGAAAGGACATGCACTCAGACCCTTTCTAAACTCCACTTACTCTGAGCAAAGGAACTAAAATTGACGGAGAGCTTGTCCAACTGTCCTACAGAATCACGAAAGCAGACTACGCTGAGGGAAGCGATGAGAAGTGTGGGGCAGTGACACGTCAGATCAACAGTGGCCAACTCCACGGGGCAGAACTACTACAGAAGCAGGAAAAATGGCTGACACCTGATGCATCTGGGAAATGGTCCATGAAGAATGGAGGATCATCCAACTACCAGAACCCAGGACAGCTGTGTGTGGGGGGGGGGGGGGGGGCAGTGATGGGGGAGGATTGGAGACAGGGTTTCTCTGTGTAGCCCTGGCAGTTCTGGACCTCGCTTTGTAGACCAGGCTGCTCTTGAACTCAAGAGATCCGCCTGCCTCTGTCTCCCAAGAGCTAGGATTAAAGGCGCAGAGCACCACAGCCTGTCAGATATTCCGTAATGGTGTGTGTTTGCCTGAATATGTCTGTGCACCGCTGTGTGCTTGGTCTCCACGGAGGTCAGAGGTCATCAGGTCTCCAGGAACTAGAGTTGCAGATGGTTGTCAGCCACCATGTGGGTATTGGGAATTGAACCCAGGTCCCTTGGAAGAGTAGCCATAGATCTTACCCATGAGCCATCTCATCTCTCCAACCCCAAGGACCACATTTTTAGGAGTATTAAATATCAAAAATGTACACAAAACACAAGCTGGAAAGCTTTTAACCAAGTTTCCTTGTCAGATCGTATTTTGAAAGTATAACTGATACCAGTTGGGGAAAGGGAAAGAAAAAGGGTTGAGATACAGTAGACTACTGGAACGAGAGCTGACGAAAATCATTCATGTTCTCTTCTTGAATTTATGAAGAGTAATGTGATTACGTAGGGTAACGGGGCTGGAGAGACAGCACAGGGATTAAGAGCATTTGCTACTCTTACAGGGACCAGAGCTTGGCTTCCTTAGGTGCCTCACAGGGCCCTATCTCCAGTTCTAGGGGATCTGAAGCCCTCTTCTGGCTACCATAGGCACCTTAACACAGACAGACAGACACATCTTTAAAAGTGTACACACACACACACACCTATGTATCTATCTACGTATCTACCTATATATCTATGTATTTATCTATCTAAAGAACAGGCTATCTGTCTGTCAGTCTATCTATCTAAAGAAGAACAGGCTAGGGAGACAGCTCATTTGGTACAGTGCTGCCGTCTAAGCACAGATATTGGAGATCAGATTTCCAGAACCAACTGAAAACCCAGGTATGGCGGTGCATGCTGCCTGGAACCCCAGTCCCTTCCCTAAGAACCCCTCGCCACACATACACTTTTCCTCCTTTCTCTTCACAAAAGGGCAGGCCTCCCATGGATCAGCCTGCCATGGCATATCAAGTTGCAGTAAGACTAGGCACCTCCTCCTATTGAGTCTGGAAGAGGCAACCCAGTAGGAGGGAAGGGTCCCAAAGCAGGTAACAGAGTCAGAGACAGCTCCTGCTCCTACTGTTAGGAGACCCACAGAAGACCAAGATACACAACTGTCACATGTGTGACCTAGGTCAGTCCCATGCAAGCTCTCTTGGTTGGCGGTTCAGTCTCTGTAAGACCCTAGGAGCCCAGGTTAAGTTGATTCTGTGGTTTTCTTATGGTGCCCTTGACCCATCCATCTCTCATAATCCTCCCCTTTCACAAGGTTCACCTGGGTCTGCCTAAGGTGTGGCTGTGGGTTTCTGCTTCTTTTAAATGTTTCTTTCAGGTAATTCAGACCCAACTAATTTCCCTTTGATGACCAAATTCTAACTAATGAACTATTCACTGAAGTAAATTCTAGGGTCCTAAGTAGACTGTGTGCACATACCTATGTACGTGCATGTGTTTGCTTGAATATGTTTCTATATAAGAAGTAAAACAGTATTGAAAACAAAATTCTATAGTCTGATTACCAGGTGAATTAAAAGAAGTCTGACCAACTAGAAAAGCCCAAGTAACAAATTAGACTCACGTTGCATTACTGAATCCAACATATTCATTACCAGCCATCTTATTCAAAAATTGCATCACCTACAAACCAAATTAAGAGTATTAGTAACCAAAATTAAATGCTTGAGGAATGTAGTATGAAAGCATGATTCTGTGTTGTACTTACATAGTCAAACTTCTCAGCATTATTTACTCCTTGCTGTAAAGAAATGAAAGGTAAATATGTTAATACAGCCAGGGCTGAGGTTAAGTACAAAGCTAATAACAATACAAACTTCAAATTGCTACCACTGTATTCAATGCACTGCACAGTACTTTTACATCTAGGAAATCCTTCTAAAATAACTTAATATTTAAACTTTTGTACATGTCAACACCCATATGTTGAAAAAAATAAAGAATGACAAAGGGGATATATATTTTAAGAATCTATTACTAATCTCAGAGTCACAGAATACAAGTTACCCTGGAGCCCCTTATCCTTCAGAACAGCACATGGTTTGCTAAAATGTTAATTCCACAGCTTCAAACTTTTAAAAGTTTGCCCTTAAAACATAAAAATAATATATAAAGAATGATTTTCAATTAAGAACAATGTATTTTTAAAAAGCAAAGTCTTTAAACCCGTATTGAGTTAGAAAACCGAGTTGTTGCAAAACTGATTGATCTTCTCTAATCTTAATTCTAACATATGCAAATGCTGGCTACATTACACTAGCATGGACAGAGCTCTACCCTCTCGGTAACTCTCACTTGTAACACTACTTGAGCTAAAAAATTTTTTACTTCATAGTTCTAAAAAATTAACTTCAATTATAGTTAACATTATGCCAATTCAGTGTGGAAGATGTATTGTTTCATTACTTCCAGTTATGACATGTTATCTACCACAAATGTTATTAGGAAAACGCCTGTGTAATGTAGATCAGTTCAAGTAGCCAAATGGTTTCATTTTACCTCGACGGAAGTTTACAAAGCAGTAAGCTGTAGATCTGAAATCAAACGTATTAATTGGTGATATGCACCCAATAGAAACAATACATCTCTAATTTCTAAAACAGGATTCAAATAAAATAATTTGACAACCATTTTAAAAAGCAATTTGTTAAGAATCTACCCTCAAAGTTCTGAAGCATTATAATTTGGAATGTTGTTACAGGGAGATTGTTCCAGAGTGTCATCTACTGAATAAAAGCAGGTCCATTCTCCCTATGTGAACTCAAGTTATGACTGATAAATATATGAAACCCAACAAATCAAGCTATTTGTAAACTAAAAGCACACATACATAATCAGCAGCGGGAAGAAACACCACAGTATGTCATCAAAATTAGACATTAACAGAACTTAAATAATGTAAAAATAACTTAATGACAGCTAGATTGTAACCCCTATGTTACAAAAGGGGTTATATATTTTCTCTAAAGCATCCTGACATTTTTAAAGCTTTCTTATAATATACCAAAATTAAAAATGTAGACATGTAACTCCAAAGCTGTTCAATGAAAAATAATTAAAAGAAGAAATTACCAACTTCATTGAACTGTTGCAGTTGTCAAAATATTCCATAGATCCTAATGCTGTAAAATATGTAACAACATTTAAGCCACGAAAACCTTTTAACCTTAGAAAAAGCACAAAAAAAAAAAAAAAGCACAACTGTGTTGTCAAATGGATAATCACTGGTTACACAACTAATCAGTATAAAATAAACAAGTTACATGAACTTTCATTCTCTGATCTAAGCTGTTCCCTGTGAAATTAATACAAGGTTTCTTCATTGAACTATAAAGTTTAATATAAAAAAATTTCTGCTCTATGTGACATGGTCACATATGTGGTCTATTTTATGGTTTATAAAAATTGAATTTTGCTTTTAAAAAGAAACAATCTAGCATGCCTTTAATTCCAACACTTAGGAGGCAGAGGCAGGTAGATCTCTGTGAGTTCAAGGCCAGTCTGGTCTACAGAGGGAGTCCCAGGACAGTCAGAAATACACACAGAGAAACCCTGTCTTGAAAATAAAAAAGGGAAAAAAAAAAAACCCTGTCTTTATTGTATTATTTATTGCATTCAGATTTTATTATTAAATAATATTTTAATAGGCATCTGAAATGCGCTACGTAGATTTATGTAAGTAGGGAAAAATAAAATACTGAATAATCACATGGACTAAAGAGTATCACTTTCCCCTTTAAATGTAAAGGCATTTAATTAATGTTTGTTCTTATATCTACCCTGGAAACGGTGTTTAATTTAAATCTTTAGTTGCCCCCATATCTGTTGGAAATGTAACAGAAAGATTTTTCTTTCATGTAACAGATGAAAAGATCGGATAGATGGGACCTAATTGTAATATTAAAATGTTGAGTAAAAAGCTTTTATGCAAATCTCTTAGGAGAAAAACATATTTACACATACAAAACAGAGTAAATGTGTTCTGCCAAAAAAAAGAAAAACTGAAAAAGATAAATCAATTTGCTATGGCATAGTAAGTTAAGGTGGGTGAAGGAACAGACATTGTAATAACAGAAGCAGGAACGGGTAAATGGGGCTGGTCATTCTGTCTGTTCACGACTGAGTCTTTCACAGTAAAATGTTTGAAAGATGTCGATTTGCTAATCATCTTGCACACCAATTTGTATTATTATCTTTTAGAGCATTTTCTTTGGTTTTCAAAATCATAACTGATTTTTAGTTCATATGCAAATTGATAGTTTCTACTGACAGAACATGGTAAGAATTCTCACACTATAGTTTATACAGACATTAAGAAACCTTTCTCAGAATCAATGGGCAGACTGACATGGAACAAGGTTTTGTTACAATAATATTATTTAGTCCTTTCATACCTGGACCTTATCACATGTAATCAATATTGTACTTAAGCTCAACCCACTTAAGCCTCATTTCAATTTTGTTAAACTAAACAAAGGGAAACACCCTAGAGTACTGTTATTGGTAGTAACAATTCTTAAAAGGCTTTACTTTAATTTACAGGCTCAGTATCACAAGCTTCAGGACTTTAAGGTGTTGTCTCATCAGCAACCAAGACTTTTACCACAGAGCAGTGAACTGTGATAAAATTTGGACCACATGAGATGGCCTTTCTTCTGGAAAATGGGAACTACCTAAACCAAAATCAAACTATTTTCAGAAGGGCACATCGGAAGCACACATGGACAGTAATGTTCTTAAACTGCCCATGCTCCGTGTCCTCAGTCCTCCCTGTACCGGGGACACACGTGGTCCAGAATGAAGCTCACAGGACAGGCACTGTGTTCTTTTCATCCCAGACATGGTCACAGAAAAGAATTTCTAAGAAATTAAAACTGGGAAAAATATATTTTAAAATTCTAATCTATTCACTAAATGATTTTTAAAAGCAAACCATGTGGTCTGTTTGAGAAGAGTAAAAAGACCAATGCTAGAAAGTTATAAAGGTTTATCTTGTATAAAAGTGTCTATTAAACTACAGAATGTGTCTCTTTAAGGAAAGTGTAAGTGAGAATTTAACAAAGGTGAAGCTTTGCCTCTGTCTATTAAAACAATCAATGTAAGTGATCGGGAGGCAGCTCAGCATACAAAGCTCACCTAGACCCACACCCTATTTCTGATACCCAGCATCACAAAAACTAAATTCAAAGAATTAATGTAACTATGTTGGAGTATTTTTTATCTGATTTTACAACATATTTGTGAATGAATTCATATAACTCTGCAACAACAAATATACTTGGCAACACTAAAAAATGTTTCATTAAACAGCCAATAGCTAATCAATTACTATGAAACATAGTCATAAAGAGTGGACATGCAAGCCAATTAAATATTAGAGACCACAGAAGAAAGAGGCAAAGAGAGGTGGTGGAAATGATGTCTTGGTTTCATCTTGCCACAGAAGAATCTTCTGGAACTAAACATTACTAAACTACAAATTAGTATTAAAAATGAAAAAAATGACATTCTTCTAGGGCTTTTTGGAGACAGGGTCCTACTATTACCTCTGGCTGGTCTAGAACTTATGATATACACACAACTGACATCAAACTTACAGAGATCCACCTGCCTCTGCTTCAGAGCACTGGGATAAAGACATGTGCCACTGTGCCCTGCTGATCTAGTATTTTTACAGATTATCTCTAAAAATAAAGGAACAGAACAATTAACTCAGTTGGGAAAAAAAAAAATCTGCCTTTCATTAAAAGAAAGAAAGAAAGAAAGAAAGAAAGAAAGAAAGAAAGAAAGAAAGAAAGAAAGAAAGAAAGAAAGAAAGAAAGAAAAAGAAAAAAACTCCTCAAACGTGTCTACTAATGTAAACTCAAGTAAATAAACCAGTAAACTCCTGTGTTCCAAATGTACCAAGCCCAGGGCATTGTGCATTACTACTAAAAGTGACAGACCATCTGAGATGTGGGTTGTACTAAGAAATCTGCCAGATTATGGCTAATGTGAAAAATGGAAAATACCATATAGATAGATGAATTAAAATTGTCTTGAGTTTTTACAAAGCAACACTTTAAAATCTTCAATGTTTTAATTAAAAAATATGACTGCTTCCTAAAATGGGGGGGGGACCCCACACAAGCAAACTTTTTCAAGTAATAAAACTTAGAAATGATCACTAGAATAGACATAAATATAGAAAATCACATAGCTTATCATATTTTTAAAATGCAAATGCAATAGTGACAATCATTTTGTAATTTGTTGCCCTCAGTTTCTACCCCAATACTCAAGGCATCAGATTTTAACTTTTAAGATAAAACTAGGTTGTTTTTATAACTGAAAAATAAAAACATATGAAATATTGTCTTTTCATCTAAACATAACTATCCCTCATATTCTTTCCTTTCAACCACACAATCACACATTATCATCACAAGATTAAAACAGACTGTAACCAAGTATTCCCTTAAAGTTAGTAGCTACTAGAGGAGAAAAGCGAGTAAGAGTAACCCTTATGTCTTTTTAATTATGTGCATTTTAAGTGTAAAATTACATTTGTTTTCAAAAAGGTATTTACCTATATAGCTTTGTTTAAAATTTTAAATATTGGAGTTTTCCTATAAGCTTAGTGGTTAAGAATTAATGCAACAGGTTCCTTCTGTCCAAATCCTCCTTTTTCCACAATCTGCTAATCCTTTTGAACATTTGCTCTGCCTCTTCCCCCATTTCCTGAGGATCACCACCAATCCTACAAGGAAAAAATATCAATACTACAAAATTATGAAATAAAGAGTCTTACTAAAGACTCTACCTTTTTTTTTGGAGGGGTCTAACATGAGATTTGTTGCAATGGCACCATAACAAAAAGCCTGAACTTTGAATGAAAAAACAAAACAGTCCTAAGGTCAAGTAAAGAGCTAAAAGCATGGTTACACCTGGCAGCCAAGGGACAAGACCTGCTGCAGGCACTTGAGTTCAAGCTCCTGGGAAGAAGCCTGTTTGCATTCGGAGAGCGGGCACCAACGAGTGTCTAAATGATGACTCCTACGCCCATTTAAACACTAGATGCAGTTTTTGTACAAGTTAAAATAACACAGTATTTCTGCTTTCATAACTGCTATGTCAAAGATGTCATTAAGTGAAACGGCAATGCCCACATTAAATATGGCACAGTAAATTCTAACAAATAATAGAATACCAGATTCTACTGATGATACAACCCATCCAGCGTCCATTTCCTATAAATAAGATGACTGGGCTGTTTGGCTAGGTTTTATTAACTCAACTTCAAACCATTACCAATTTATAAATACATAATCATATGGAGACTGCATACTGATACCTAGCGAATCTAAATTTTCTTTAACCTAAGGAATGTCTTCTTTTTCAGGGCAGTTTTACAGCCGTATCCAGCTTCTACCTTTTAAGATTTACATTACGATCAGTTAAAAAACTATTTGTGAAACATAGTCTGAAAACAAAGACTCTAAGATAATGAGTTTAAGTATGAACTGCCAACTTTGCTGGTAAATTTAAATTTTACAAATTTAAAAACTGATCAAATTCATAAATACAAGATGACTTTTCTTTACTATTGGACCCTGAACTGCATTTATGTTGTCTGTGTGTTTCTTTACTGTTCCTAACTGCTCACACTAATGTGGATCAATGTGGTTTATGACATATGACTCACCATGGTAAGTGAAACTAATGAAATGATGGTGTGGTATGACCAGACATGCAATTCCCACATGCAGCATGTCAGTGTACTTGACTGAGCCCATAATCATCACACGAAAGGATTTTAACTGCATGCAGTTAAGGAGGCGTTCTGTAAATCAGTTACACACGCCCTCTAAGGAGAAGCCTATTGGTGTACCATGTTCATTTTCTCCAATGTGAGCACCCCCACTTTGTGACAGGATCTTACTTCCTATAGCAAGGTCTCATCTCAATCCCCCTAGTCTACCTCTAAGTCACTATTAACTGAGGAACCTTGAACTCTGACAACCCTCCACTGCAGTAGTTTTTAAGACTGAATCCAGGAACCATCTTCAAGAAGGTCAGTGAACCCACTAAAATATATGTAAAGTCATGGAATCTGGACAAAAATGGTTTAGAGCTACCCTAGTGATTTAAAAGCTTAAGCATTAACAGAGATTGCAGATTAACTTTCCTTAGTTTTAATTCGTTGCTTGTGCAACTCTGAATTGTTAATGAGTGATTTGGTGATAAAGGCCCCTTTATCTATGTATATTTCATACTTAAGGATACCTAAACACAGAGCTGTGCTTGTATATAGCTGCACTGCTCCTTTCTACAATAATTTTTCACCTCGGGATAACTAGATAGCATAAACTTACTGGAACTAGCTACATTAAAAGATATTTGGCTATAAAATCTAGTGGGCCAATGTTTATAAATCATTGCCCTAAAATAAGCATATATTTTTAAGATAGCAGTTTTCTGCTTTAAAACTCATTAACAGTTAATGTAGGACTTCTACTATAGCATTAGATGAGATTTTGTGAACTGGGCTAAGCCTGTAATTTACCCTTCAGCATTCTGTTTGTATCCAGAGTACCCCATCTATAGTAATCCATGTAACAAGTCCATGAGTTATGTTTTATTCTAACCTGAAATAGACAGGCACAAATTTACTGAGGAACATATAAGTGTCCCAAGCACAAAATTCACTTTAATAATTAACACAAGTAGAAATTTAAAATGAAAAGGGGGGGGGATCTGAAATTGCGTGATAAAAAAGTCTATCACACAACAGAACCATTTTGAAATACTTATTTCAAAACATCAGCTTCCAATTATTAAGGCAATACAAACACTAACATAAATTAGTCAACATACAATGCCAACACAGAAATGTAAGTAATGTAATAATTGGAAGAAGCCTTACTTTTTTTTACTTATGACATGATATAAGTAAAACAAATGAAACAAATTTAAATGAGAATTGTGATAGCAGCTTATGAGGATAAAAACAATTTACTGTTTTTAATATAATATATATATATGTTGTCTTAAATGCAAATTAGAACATTTGTTCCTATATTTACTAATAAAAATATTATATAAAAAATTCTTCTTTCTAGAAAAAAGCTTGTTCTTTCTAGAAGCAAAGAGAAAAAAAATATTAAAAACCTTAAAAAGAAACACCTCAACTCCTACTGATCTGCAAAGTTCTTAAGTTTGTGCCAAAGCTCTATATCCAGAAGTTAACTAATGGTTGGGATTTATGGTGCATCATATATTTTTCATTTTGTCCTTGAAATGACATCATTGGGAGGGGAATAAATAAAAATCCTAACCCAATATAACAAGACTATTTTCTTAATTCTAAGAGAAAATGAATGTATCGTAGTCCTACATAAATAATCCGAAATACATATTTATCCTTAGTTATTAAAATTTTACTAGGTTAAAAGGAAATGTCAACATTTTACCTTTATTAGTGAAGTCACAACAATTGCTCCAGCATTTACCATAGGATTATGTGGTTTATCTGAAAAACATAAAAGCAAGAGCATTGTTCCAGATACTTGGTACCACTTTCTTTGGATGCATATGTACTTTTCTGCAGGGAGAATTGTTTGGAGTAAGGTAGTATCAAACCAGTTGTTCACGTCGAGGACTCTGATAGTCATACAGTTAAAAAAAGAATTCATCCAAGTCTGTAAGAAGCGATGTTAAAGCACATCCAAATGTTGTAACCCTGCCGTCTCACTCCCAATCTTCCTCCATTCAAAGTTATGATTGAATATATCTCAGTTACTATGATTAAAGCTCACAAAATGCATACATGTAGCTAACATCTACTAAGTACTTGAATGATATTATAGTAAAAATAATCTTGAAAAAGCCCATCTGATGTGATCCCAATTTTACTTTTTAAAAAAGTTCTTTTACTTATGCAAATGTATGTGTATGTATGTGTGTGTATATCTACTGAAGAACACAATACCAACACTAGTGGTATGCCTAAGTAAGATTACACTCGGTTTACATACATTCTCTGTACCTTCAACACTTCCTGGCAGTAAAGGATACATTTCCTTGCTGTGGGATGTTCTGTATGGCAAATGTGTTAATAAATAAAACACTGATTGGCCAGTAGCCAGACAGGAAGTATAGGCGGGACTAACAGTGAGGAGAACTGAGGGAACAGGAAGGAAAGGGGGAGACTGACGGCAGCCGCCGCCAGGACAAGAAAGATGTAAGGTACCAGTAAGCCACGAGCCACGTGGCAAAGTATTAGAAATGGGCTGAATATAAGAGTAAGAGCTAGACAATGATAGGCCTGAGCTAATGGCCAAGCAGTTTAAATAATATAAGCGTCTGTATGTTTATTTTATAAGTGGGCTAAGGGACTGCCAGGGCTTGGCGGGACCCGGAGAGAAAACTCTCCAGCTATATTTCCTATATAGTTTTTTGGGTTTTTTTGTTTTGTTTTGTTTTTCGAGACAGGGTTTCTCTGTGTAGCTTTGCGCCTTTACTGGAATTCACTTTGTAGACCAGGCTGGCCTTGAACTCACAGAGATCCGCCTGCCTCTGCCTCTGCCTCCTGAGTGCTGGGATTAAAGGTGTGCGACACCACCGCCTGGACCTATATAGTTTTTTGAAATATTTATATTTTGTGTGTGTTTGTCTGCATGTGTATATGTGCACCACATGTATGCTTGGTGACTGAAGAGGCCAGAGGAGCCTGCCAGGCACCCTGGAACAAGAGTTTCAGACTGTTATGAGCTGCCATGTGGGTGCTGGAAACTGAACCTGGGTCCTCTGTAAGAGCAGAATGTGCTCTTAATCACTAGCTCATCTTTTCAGCCTCTTTTTTAAAATAAAATTTAACTTTTAAGTTAATCCATAATCCTACCTTTTTCTAATCATTAAATCGATTTTTAAAAGCTTAACTTATTACATTAGCATTCACTGCACATCAAATTACAAACATGAAACTCTTGAGTGAATTAAAAATACTCACTTGAAAACATATTTCTATTCTAGCAAGGTATGGCAGTGCATTTTCTGATTCCCAGCACTCAGAATCAGGAGTTCAAGGTTAGCCTGGGTTACATGAGCTCCTGCCTCAAATTACCAAAACAAATCTCTACTTCTGTGGTAATGACTTATTTCCTCAGGAATAAGCTTATCGAGCCTGACAATCCCAGCACACACATTACTCTGTACTACACTAATGGTTTCCTTGAATTTAGCAAGTTACATTCCATAAGACAAGCTTCGAGCTACATCTGTGAGCACAGAAAAAGCAGTTAAGTGGTTCCTCAAAATAATAAACACAGAGTCCCCAATGGACCCAGCCCTTCCGCTTAGCCGTATCTCCAAGAGAACGAAGTCCAGTGTCCCATCAGCGGAAAGGTAGATAAACAAATGACATTATTCATGATGAAGTATTATAGAAAGGAACAAAACCTTATGAACCTTAAACATATTAAGCTAAGAAAAACTAGTCATAAGGGAACAAATATTAAGTGATTCCATTTATCTTAGGTTTCTCAAATAAATGAGTCTATATAGAGAGAAGTAGACTAGTTCCAGAGTGAAAAAGAAACAGGGAATAGCTAGGGAATATGGCATTTGTTTTGGAGGTGGTCAAAGTGTTCCAATTTGACTGAGCGATGATTTCAAAACTCTACAAATATAGTAAAAGCAACTGAATTGTACACTTTTGTTCCTGTTTTTATTTTGAAACAGTGTTAAGTAACCCAGACTGTCCTCAAACTCTTGACTCTCTCATGTAGAGAGATGCACATCCTAAGCCCAGCTTCAAACCTGTACACTTTCAATGAATAAACTGTGTGATTTATGATTTGTATCATTGAAGATAAAAATTTTCAGCTTTTTTCTATCATCTGAAAAAATTTAAATCAGCAAAGTGATAGATTTCATTTCGGTGTCTTCACACACACATGTACTGTACCCTGTTCACATGCATCCTCCTCTCCTGTTCTTTCCTTTCCCCTTTCCCTTCTACTGACGTCTCATACATATTCTGAAACTAGATTCTGCATAAAAAAAGAAAGAGCACATGGCTTTAGATATTTTTCATTTAAAAAAGATCAAGAGAGGATAAGCGACTGTGTATATTACGGTTCATTTCCTTCAATGGAATCAATAATTCAGAAATTTTAAAATTGCACATTTTGGATCCAGCAATCCATTCCGAGCACATTTATGCAAAGGAAAATATAACTCTATACTGGAGATATAATTCTGTGTTCATTGTAACATTTATTCACCAGAGCTCCGATATGAGATTGACAATGTAGATGAATGGATAAAGAAAATATAGTATATATAATAAAGGACTATTACTTGGACTTAAAAAATTAAGAAAATATTTACAGTAACACAGATAAACCCAGAGGATATTACAAATAGTAAAACAGGTACAGAAAAACAAATGCTACATGACCTTCTTTAATGTAGATCTAAAAATGTGAACTCATAGAAACAGAAAATAATAGTTTTCTACCAGGGCTGTGGGGGTGGGAGAGAAATGGGGAAATATTGATTAAGAAAAAAAAAATTCTAACTAGGTGACAGTAAAATTATCTACTAGATAAATAATATGACAACAGTTAATAATAATGTATTATACACTTCAAAATTGCTAAAGAAACAATTTTGTGTTCACACTACAAATAAAGTCTGTGAGGCAATTTCATGGCAGTTTGATTCACCTTTTTATGGTGCAAAGCACATGTTGTACCCCATCAATGCTTATTATTAAAATTACATTCTAAGTTACTTATAAAGACTAGTTCTAAAGCTAAAAACCTGTTGTTAAAATCTGAACACTGCAATGCCATTAAGGTTTTACCTTCTCCAAATAATGCTGACCAAGAGAAATATGCTTTCCCCAAACATATATAAAATGATATCACTTGCTTTTTCAGAAGACTATACTGTGTGTATATGTATGTATGTCCAGAGAGAACCAAGAAAGCAAAATACTTAACAAATATTATAGACCTGAAAGAAAAATCTCAAGCAAAGGGAAAGCAGAATACAGACGAACTTGTTAGATTACGCTATATATGTACTTCAAAGTTTGTAATCTGTCATTTCAGGTTTCTTGTTTAAATCTCAGGACTAGAAGGTATCCAATGTGTGTCTATCCATATATACGCAAAGTGTTTGATAAAAATATCTGGGCATGATAAATACTGAGCAAATTCTACATAAATTGCATTCAAGACTTTTTCAAAGAACAATAAGCTATTTCCTGGCATGTAATCTACTGCGTACTCTACACCTTTGGTTCAAAGCCAAGCACCTAAACCAGAAACTGGTGGAGAACACCAGCATCACTGCAATGTAACAGCAGCCTAAGTGAGACTCAGGAGCAGGAAACCTGCTTGTTTCCTGCTGTGAGGTAAGTAAGGCAGAAGTGAAAGGACCAATCTAAAATTCCTCAATGTGTATTGGCAATAGAAATATCAATTGTGCTACCATTTAAGTATTTTAACAACACAGAGCTTGGCACACTAAAAAAATGAACATGTGAAACATTTGGAATTTATGGGCATATTTTTCATTTTAACAAATATCTATTTGCCCTTGGCAATAAACTATGCATGGAATTCTTTCATACCTTTTTACTTTTCAAACTGCTTTGAATAAGAACTTCATGAAAATCTGGTTCATAACTGAGTGCATATTAAAGTTTGTTAATACATATTTTAAAGAACCAAAAAGCATTTTTGAAAGGTACCTGGTTTAATCTGGATCTTTATATTTTAGGTCTTATACTAGAATTTATAGTATTGTATAAAAATTAAAGTAACCTGATTATCCCATAAGGACATGTTTTCAATACATTCTACACACAGCTCAATTTCCCAGTGCTCACCTGTGTTTTCCCCAGTCATCTAAGCTCCAGTCTTTCTCAGTGGTTCAGCTCTGTCACCTTATGTAAACCAACTCAACTTTTCTTTCCCAAATTCAGTATACATAACATATTTTGGCTTTGTTTATCTAAGATCATTAACAATATGCAAAACCTAAATTTGTCTTCTAAAACTTTCCATCAGAGGTAATGATTATGAAAAGCTTAACTTTGTCTTCTATTATCATGTATCAGATGTATTATTTTCTACATCTTTCAGGATTAGCTAAAAACGTCACTCCAAGAACCAAATCCTTTGCAGCCTCTTGAGCTGATTACTCACAAGAAGGCTATATGAATATTAGTTGGTCAAGCTAATCAGTAGAGGGTAGATAAGGATGGGGCGCATGATGGCTTGGCAGGTGGAATGGCTGCAGGGCAAGCCTGAGGCCCTGAGTATAATCACTGGAACCAATGTAAAAGTAGGAGACTCGACTCCACAAAGTTGTCCACTGTGCTATGCACATACCCTTCACTCCACAACACACATCACACATTTACACACCATAATAATAAATCAAATTATTTTTAAAAAGAAACCTTTCCTAAAGGTATTTTCCAAAATTGCCATCTCCATAAACGTGTTTCCTCACTTATGATGGTAGACAGTATCAGCCAACTCCATCTCAGAACAAAAACTATTATACTCAAACACTTTAAATTACTACATATGCTGATAGAGTGACCACTACTGTTGCTTATGAGTCATCATATTTACATTAATCTTTATTATCATCATCTTGCATAGCAAGAGTGATATTTATAACCATAGAATGCTAAAGTGAATAGAGGCACAAACACATCTGTTTACAAAGCCTCACTACAATCTACTAGTGAAATTTTAAATGAGAAAAAGATCTTCAAACTGTTGTGTCAGGACTGGTATAATCCATGACTCAACAGCACAGCATCCCTTAAGAACTCAGAATAATTGGGGAACTGAAGCCTTCCTACCATTCCTTTCAAGATTGCGGGTAGACAAGACCTTTTGTTAAGAAGTTTTATATTTCAGTTCTTAAAATCTTGACCTCTCATCACAATTGTTTTTATAGACCATACCACCAATAAAATCATTTTAAAACCATTCATGAACATGTCAAAAATTTTATTAATAATGTTAAATTCATTTACCCCAATCCTTTTACTCCCCAAGAGGATTTTTCAAATTTTCCTAAGATATTTTATTTTACATGCATGGGTGTTTTCCCTGGATGCATGTATGTCTCTGCACAACGTGTGTGCCTGGTGGTGGAGGCAGCCAGAGGAGGCCATCAGATCCCCTGGAATGAAGCTGCACAGTTAGTCGTTAATCTACTGTATGGTGCTAGGAAACAAACCTTGTTCTCTCAAAGAAAAGCCAGAGTTCTCAATCCCTCAGCCTCTCAAAAAGATTTCTAACATTCAAATTCCTACATCTGTTTTTAGATCTTCATATACCTCCTCCAAATCAATGTATCTGCCAGAATGACTTAGATTACTCCCCCTTGACTTCCAAGGGAAAGTACTGAGTATATTATACAATGTCTTATCTTCCACAAGTAACAGAATAAATTCTTTCATTAAACCTGGATGTCAATAGGCCTAGTAAATATTTCAGAATGATATGCTCAATGAAGCTGCCAATATATGATAATGTACATTAGCATAAAATTATGGTTAAAAAAACCAGCACAAAGATTATGGTAAAATACAGAAAAAATATAGCTGCTCTAAAAAACACAGAAAAACATAGACGATAGCGGTTATGACTCTATTTGAAAAACTAATAAAATACTAATGAGTGAGACATTTATTGTTTTTTAATTTGGCAGAAAGAAAATACTGAAGTTCACCTTTTACAATTTCTCCCAACTTCACTTGCTTCTTTCAATTCTACACCTCAAGTCATCCAATAATTAGTAACCTTCACATACCTGCAGGATCAACACAGATGGCAACCTAGAGGAACGAAGTCCAACTACATGCAGCTCAGATCTAAACCTGAGTCTGAAGTACTGTCTACTTTGTCTTCCTTCCTCTCTGAAGGCTGGGACTCCAGGAAAGAGATTTGTTAAGCAACCTAATTATCTGATGTATTTCTTCCAAACAGCAAATGTTATGAAGGAGAAAGACCAAAGTTACACAGAAACAATCTATCTAACTATCTACCACTAAAACCACAGCAAAGGAACACAATGTGCCCTCAAATTTCTAGCCCCAGCCCAGTCCAGAGCTTTCCTCAAGTATGGAAGTAAAATACGAATACACATACATTATGTGAATATGGAAAAAGAGAAGAAACACCACTCTCTCCTGGAACTTGCTCCAGGAGATAAAGCCCGCTATTTCATTTCTGCTTGTCCTTTTATAGTACATGACATTCATTTAACAGAGTGGTTCACACATTTTAAGGACAAATGAGGGCCAGAGCTCTAGCAATGAAACTGGATCTAGCTGTTTCACCTTTGCAAACAGGCTCTTTTAACTGAAATAATTAGCAACACACTGATAATAATTATGATTACCCCAGAACTAAGAGCTGCTCCCACTGAACTGTTCTGAAGTAAATTCTAGGTATTTTCAAATGTTAGCAGAATCCCTGATAAGCAACTATAATGTAACTTATTTATTTATTAATGGACAGGGTCTCACATAGCCAAGGTTGCCCTCAAATCCGTTATGCAGCTGAGAATGTCCTTAAGGTCCTGGTCACCTCACCCCATCTCCTATTTGCCAGGATTACAAGCGTGTACTGTGCCCAGTCATGGAAAGTATTCCCTGCCTTTATCTCTCTACTTTCCTTGCTAATGATGCAAGATAACCTAAAATAACCATTTTGAAAAGTACGTGAAACTCTATGGCAAACTTTTAAAAATAGGAAAAGGTTTTTTTAAAAGCAGAATTCAAATTACTGAGATTTAAACAGAAAAATGAACTATTTCTCTAACCAACTTGTAGGTACTCCTTACCATCTTCATTCAAAAACAGTTTGTTGAATCTCAATCCACTTGGCTCTTTCCCAACATAGCGATGCACATACTCAGTTCCCAAATCATTCACAGCAATGGCATATTTCAGGGGTTTTACACAAGACTGAAGACAAAAGGGAACTTTGGTATCTCCAATAGAATGCCTATTAAAGTAGATTTAAAAAAAATTAGCATCAACCAGAAAGCTGCATGATTGGACTTGCTTTTTACATTACAAATTCTAATTAATAATTACTTTTAATTCAGCCATGAATGTTGACTTCAACATTAAAGATGTTTAAGAGTTGGCTGGATGACGTTGTATTAAAGGTGCTCACCACCAGGCCTGACAACCAGAGTTTAATCACTGGGACCCACACAACAGAGAACAGACTCCTGCAGCTTATCCTGGGACCTCCACAAGGATGTGTGCGTGTGCGAGTGCGTGAATATAAACATCCAAAAGAGTACGTCTAAGAAGAATATTACAAAAGTACATAGCAAAAGCTTAAAGGAGTCAACAAAGTAAGTTTGTTTTTGTTTTGTTTTTTGAGACAGGTTTCTCTGTGTAGTTTTGGTGCCTGTCCTGGATCTCACTCTGTAGACCAGGCTCAAACTCACAGAGAGAACAAAGTAAGTTTTATCAGATGTTAAATCAGTAATGTTTTTCTTACTACTACCTGTATTCAGAGTAAACTGGGCCTTTAAAACTTATGCCTTAGCTCGTTAAGGAAGGGAATGGCTCAGTTGCCTTTAGCCTACAGGCTATGGGTGGGATAGGACCTCTGTTGGTCTTTTCTGTATCAAACACAGAGATTGCAAACCCAGTGCCACTTTGAGATCTTTGGCAGCAATTAACTATGCAGCTCACACACGACTGACCCTGTATGATATTGAGTATTCAGAGACGGGTAATGCCTGGGGGGCACTCACCAACCTAAGACAGAGCGCCTGTGTGGCCTGGGCAGGCGTCTCCATGACGGGTAAGGTGACCTGCTGACGTCACACGCAACCTAAGTCAGAAGCTCATTTTTTAATAAAAGGGGGACCTGTAGGGCCCTGGCCCCTGTTTTGGGTAACTGCTGCCTTGCTTGCGGACCTTGACCTTGATATCCTCCCTATGCTAATTCCCTGCCAGGTTCCACCCTCCTGAAGGCTTAAGGGAAGTTCCTTGTCTGTGTATCCTGAATAATGGGCGTTAACAGATTAGAAGCAAGATTGTAAAACATCAGTAGTGAACTTCTGCCCTCCGGGGTCCTCCCATTGTGCTGTAAGTCTGTATTTAAGACCTCCTCCCCCCTTCAATAAATGACATTCGGCATTTAAAATTAAAATATATATATATATAAATATATAATTGAATGAATACTGCGAATGTAATCTATGAATACCACAAATGTGATTAATATCATGAATGTAATTAATGAATATCATGAGTGTAATTTAAAAAATAAATAAAAAAATTATGCCTTAGAAAAATTAACATGTATAATTATAATAAAAAACTTCTGCTTTTTATCATAACTTAAGGATATTTCAGATTAGATAACTAAGATCACAAACAGATGAAGTTTTCAACTTTACCTTAAAAAGAAAAACCTAAATATTCTACATTTAACTGACTTGTAGCCTTAAACTTTAGGGCACTGCCAAGCATGGTGGCACATGCCTATAATCAAATCAGAAGCAGAGGCATGAAGATTCAAAGCCTGAGGATAGCCTAGGATACAGAGTAAGTTCTAGGTCAGCCCAGCTACATAAAGAAACTGTCTCTCAAAATTGAAAACAAAAAATAAAAACAAACAAGAGTAAAATTTTATCACTCATATAAAAAAGCTATATGAACAATACAAGTTGTACATATTTTTATGTTAAGTTGTATTTTCATTTTAAAAAGTAATTTTAAGGATTATATTTCTAAGCTAAGTTTTTTAGTGGGAAAAGCACCGAGATGTATGCCATAATTGTTCTGACATCCAAATTAGAACTTGACAATGACCCTTAATGTCTGACTTCTAGCAAAGTAAAGTATTTTTTTGCCTTGAGTTGTGTGCGCATTTGCATTGAAGTAGGTAGACATGTGGTAGACATGTGTGCACATGTGAGGGCAGTCTGCCATCAAGCCCTGCATCCTCTCCATGTTACCAAAGCAGTCTCCCCTGGACATGGAGCTTGCCTATTCCCTAGTTTTGTTAGCCCATCTGCATCGAGGATCTCTCTGCCTCCCTTCCAACTGCGGGGATTACAAGAAGCCACTACATTTGCCCAAGATTTTGTGCCAGAGACCAACTCTGGCCTTCCCACTTGCATACCAAATACTTTATCCACCATGCCATCATCTCTCAAGCCCCCTCCCTGCCAAAAACAGTTCTTCAAAAAACATTCCCACAGGTTAGCATTTTTCCAAAGGTCTCTCTTAATCTAGATGTTTAAAATCAAATCACTCTTTATCGTTCTCCCCAACATAACACTTTCTGATAATTCTGCAAGGATCCTCATTTGTCAGCAGCTTGCTTAAAATACAAGCACTTCTCAAATCTGGTCTTTATGTATTTTTGGAAGACTGTGATTTAAGTGTTAAAGTTGTTCTCCATAGATTTTTAAATAAACTTACCTTTGTCCATCTACCGTACAGACAGATACACCCCACAAATCAGGACTGAATTTGGCCAGCTGAGGAATATAATCAGCAACCTATCCAAAATAGTGGAAAGATATTAAGAGACACAAGATAGGCAGTGTGTTTTCTCTCACCGATGACTAGTTGTTCACAGTACTCAGGAGCATCAGTCTGTCTTTTAATGATACTTGTAAAAACTAAGAGCACTAATACATAACCCTGAGTATCAGCATGGCATTAGGTGATTTTTCTACCACTCTCTAATTTCCAATGCAACCTTTCTTTCTAAAAATGCAGACTTTAAAACAAGAACTTAAAGACTTTAAGGAAAAAAAAAAAATAAAAAGCTTACAACCTTATACCACTGAGATTATATAAAGTAGTGTTAGCTACTACTTGGGGTACTTGGTTGAGAGGACTAACAGGTGCCCTATTTGTTGGGTGAAGGTGTTATAGGTTCTTCTGCAGCACAGGCTGATAGGCTGGGCTCAGACCGGCTTACACAGAAGAGGCTTCCTCTGAATTCCTGATCCTCCTTTCTCTACCTCCTACATGCTGGGAATACAGGTAGGCACCACCATGCTTGAATTTATCTGAATAATTTTTAAAAACTAGAAATATTTTACTTTATATTAATGGATATCAGATCTGTAGAAATGTCAAAAGTAACTTTTATTAATTAAAAAATGTAAAGCCACTTCAGTTAATTTCCAAATTAATTTTTTTAAACTCGGTTTCAGTCTAGGCAGAACAACAAAAAGAGTTAAGTACTTAAAATAGTTTAAAAAGCACCAAATCTAATGGCATGACCCACTGAGTTGCTTAATTTGTAAACAAAGCACCCAGGTTTATTCTCTTTATATTAAATGTTTATATTAGGAAAATATGTGTATCCAACCCTTACCTTTCCTCCAGACTGCTTTTTAGCACTTTCATATAACTCATCAATGTGTGAGGTAAAAGACATGAAGTCAGGAATGACAAACTTTCTTCTAAAGGCTTGTGTTAACAAGACAATGTTGCTCTGAACACACCTGTGAAATGCGACAGGAAAACACAGTGAGCATCTTTCCACTGTCAGCACCTGCTAACAGCACTAACGGGAACAGTAACATCACTGTAAAGGAGGTAAGTTACATAGTCCATTTTAACACATACTCTCCCTGTGTTACTTTCTTTCCGTCCAGCTTATCCTGAACAGACAGACATAAATTAGATGTGTCCAGAATTGTGTCAGATACTAAAACAGCAGTGCATTCTTTGAGGTTTAAGACTAGAACAAGTTTTGTACCCTACTAGAATTGATACTCAACATGAGATCTGGTTAACAAAAATCAGTCTTTAAAACACCGCAAATGAGATTATGAGTATTTTTCAATTTTAAGTAATCTCCAATATATCTTTCTTAGCTCCTGTATAACTATTGGGTAGTATTTCATAAAAAGTTAAAATAATTGCATATATTTTCCATGAATAACACTTTGAAAGCTTTGTAAGATAAAACCAATTTGGTTTGGTCAAACTCAATTTTTGTAAGTGAAAAACATGTTAAGATGTTTATAAAAGTAATGCATACTTTATAGTTAATTTCTTATGAAGTACTGTCATAAATTTTATATTACCAAAACCAAAAGCAAGCTACATGTAAATGTAACACATTACAGAATAAAAAAAAGTTTCACTGTTAAAAACCATTTCAAAGACACAATAAACACTCTGATGATTTTAAGCAATACTCTGCTTTCTTCTGAAAAGGATTAAGCCAAATACATGTTAGTGCAACCTTGAAGAACTTTGTGTGTTGTGGTACATTGTAAACTCTGAGCTG
This sequence comes from Peromyscus aztecus, assembly GCA_902168405.1. NCBI lineage: Eukaryota > Metazoa > Chordata > Mammalia > Rodentia > Cricetidae > Peromyscus > Peromyscus aztecus. The sequence goes on from CABHPQ010168723.1 coordinate 41,238, forward strand.
AAGAAGGTCTTAAGATTTCTCAGTATCAGTGACTCAGTCACTGATAATACTAAATAATTAATAATACTAAATTAGCATGCTTTGAGGAAAGAGAAAAACAATGGGCATTATTAATGATTGTGTTTAACCTTAAAAATATCAATACTTTCTTAAGAGTTGGCCCCTTCACAGGTAAGCAAATGAAATTAAGAGGTTCAGTAATACACCAATAAATATTATCATTGATTAAACATTTAATTTTAAACATCTCAAATAGCTTCTAAAATTCAACTTCCAAAAATAATCAAAGTTGCAAGGGAAATATAACAAGCATACCTTTCTCAAATGAAAAAGCTTAAGGTAATTCCTAAAAATTAAATTACTACTTATTTTTAAACCAAATATACGGGCTGGAGAGATGGCTCAGAGGTTAAGAGCACCAATTGCTCTTCAAGATGTCCTGAGTTCAATTCCCAGCACCCACATGGTGGCTCACAACCATCTGTAATGAGATCTGGAAAAACAAACAAACAAACAAACAAACAAAAAACTAGAAAATTGAAAAAAAACCCAAATATATTTCATTTTTAAGAAATTACAAATAAAACATGGAAATAACAAGCAAATTAAAATTATCAACCCACTACTATTTCTCCACACTGTCATTTTAAGTGTTTAAAACTAATCAGAAGGTTGGAGAGATGGCTCAGTTATTAACAGCACTGATTACTTTTCAGAGGACTCTGGTTCAATTCCCAGCACCCACAAAATGGCTCAAAGCCATCATAGTCTATTACACCAATTTCAAGATATACAATGCCCTCTCTTCTGGCCTCTGCCAGATGTATTTTAGGTTAAATATCAACACTTTCACTCAAACCCAAATTATCTACCTTTATAACTACTTCTCTCAGAAGAAAGGAATTCCATGTTTTAACAATTCCTTTCCAGAAGCGTGGAAATGGGATGGTTTATTTTTGACAATCTCAAGAAGGTAACTTCATATACTTGAGATCACAGAAAGAATGTCTCTGGAGTAATCACCTTTCTAAGTAACCCGAAAATGCTCATAGTCAGGTTTTGAGTTACTCATTCTAGAAAGGAAATAAAAAATCTTTTGACAATGACTCACTAAAGACTACTGTGTTATCATGTCAGGTTGGGTATTGCCTATATTACAATCATAGATTTTTTTTAAAACTTGAGCTTGTGTTTAAAGTTGTGGTAATCATTATGTATTAATTCAATTACAAACAGAATTTTATGATTGTGGGTCTTTGGGTTCATAACTGAGAGAATATTTAAATTGTTTTTAATTTCATAATGAAACAATGTTCATAAAGCACATTTTAAAGGTAGTTTAAATGTACAATTTAGTGTTTTCCCTTAAAAATTCCAAAGTCAGTTCCCTATACCAATTATTCACAATCCAACCTACCATCAAGTAACTATACTCACAGATAAACCAGAAGGCACCATAATCAAGAAAGAGTACTTTGCACAGGTAGTTCCTAAAACAAATCCTACCCCAAAGGCTCAAACCAACCTAGAAGTGAATTCATGCCTTTCACAAAATGAACAGGTCAACAGACTCAACTTCCTAATACCAACTGCAAAGTAAGCTTACCAGCTACACATTAAGGTTGGCTGCATTAAGAAAACCAAGAGCCTTCTGGTGAGAATTCAGAATTGGCACAAGTGTCACAAGCATGCCAGAAACTTCAGAGAACCTTACTTAAAAACTTATCCCTCCCAGGGACTCTAGGATACCCCCAGGAGAGATCTAGAACAAATCATTCAATCCACCAACGAAAAGAAAGGTAATTAAACACACACACACACACACACACAC
>CABHPQ010168724.1:0-45414 GCA_902168405.1 Peromyscus aztecus
CACGCACGCATGCACGCACGCACACACATGCACGCACGCACACTTACACACTTTTAAAAACAGGTGTAAATGTGTGTGCATGAGCATGTGGCTGCTAGAGGACACCTTCAGGTGTCTTTCCTTAGGAACATTGTCCACTATCTTTTGAGGGAGGGTCTCTCACTGGCCTGAAGCCTGAAAATCAAGCTGAAATGTCTGGCCAACAAGCTGCAGGGCTCCTTCTCCGAGGGACCCTTCTGTCTCTCTGCTTCTCCACTGGGATTATAAGTGTGTGCTACCAAGCTTGGTTCGCCTGCCTGCCTTCAATTCAGATTCTTTTGCAAGCATTTGACCTTCTAATCCATCTCCCCAGCCTCCATACAGCTCATTTTTGATCTAAGAAAAATAGACACAATCAGCCACTATTTTGACAATACATGTAAGAACTACGGTAACTATCTGATGACAAGATAGATGGAAATCAATCTTCTTTCAAATCATGGAAGAAGGTAATAGTTCAAGAAGATGAAACTGAAGCAGTGTTACCTTAAGAATGTCCTTACGGGATTAAGTGGGTTTAGGGACAGGATGTCAGGCACATGACACCTGTCATTTCTAAAAGCTGTCATCAACATCATAACAACATTTCAATTATGTTGCTAGTAATGTACCATCCCTATAGGAACTTAAGTGATTGAACTAAAAAGTCAGAAATAAGGTTTAAGAATACAGAGATTTAAGATTTTGAGGGCTGGGAAGACTGCTCAGTGGTAGGGCAATTGCCTAGCATGTATGAGACCCTAAATTCAACTCCCATCACTGAAAAATTAATAAATAAATGAATAAATATTTTGAGAGAACTGAACTATCGCAGAAAACTGGGGTTCTTCAAAAAGCGGAATAAAAATCTACTTAGATGTGATTTTGTTTTTGTTTTTTGTTTTGTTTTGTTTTTGGTTTTCGAGACAGGGTTTCTCTGTGTAGCTTTGCGCCTTTCCTGGAACTCACTTGGTAGCCCAGGCTGACCTCGAACACACAGAGATCCGCCTGGCTCTGCCTCCCAGGTGCTGGGATTAAAGGTGTGCGCCACCACTGCCCGGCTTAGATGTGATTTTTATACAAAGCTATTAATAAACAAGAAGAACTATATTGCTGTTATCTCAAGGGTAAAGCCACACCTTACTAGACTTTTGGACTTCTATGCAGTATATTATACAGTTACCGTCCTGTGACTACAGACTTCGGAGCTCAGGGAAGAAGAAAGCTCTTAGAGGAAGGCAAGGAACCTACCGAGAACTGCACCTGGTCACTAGAACAGTAGCAGACCTCTTACGATGGTTTCCAGGCCCGAGATGCTACCAGGTCTGGGTGTAGATGCTGTGTGTCTGGGAAGCATGTCTGTGCAGTCCTAAGGAACTTGGGAGCACCTAACAATGCTGTCCGACTACTACTGCCTGTGAACTGCACAGCCTCTGTAATGACAAGTAAGCACTCAGCTCTGCAGAGTGGAATCAAACGCTACAACCAACAGGAAATTCTCCAACTTCCTCCAAAAGATAAAAAAACAAGGCAAAGAGAGTTGAACCTACCTCTCTCTTTGCAAAGGACAAAAAGGAACTCAGCAGCAATCTGCTTGACTCCAAGGTCAACGTGTGTCATGAGGCGCACCAGCTTATTCCTCACAGTTGAGCCAACTTCAGGTCGGTTTGTCACGTCCCTCAATGGCGGTAAAACCTGATGGCATAAATGAAAACAACCATCATCAACTGAGGGTCCTGGGGTACGTGAGAACGGTACCATGCAACTGGTCAGTCTTAGAAGAAACTACACTTAATTTTACAAGAGTAACAAAATAATGTTAGCTTCCAAATAAAATGAAATAAACCGTTATCATCATCAATAAGCAGACCTCAGATAAGCTCATGTGTGTAGTAAGGTTCTGTTTGGACGAACCACATCTTTCCTGTGTCACCTGGTATCTCAACACCTGCAGTGCTTCTGGTGCCCAGCAAAACTAATTTACAAATCCCTATCAGGTTTCTCTTTCTGGCTGGGAATGGCAGCACCCACAAGCACATGGAAGGCTGAGGGAGAAGGCGAAGAGCACAAAGTCTGTTTCAGGGACACAGCAAGACTTCCTCAAAGTCAAAAGGAGGGGTGAAGCCAGTGGAGTGCTTTCTGTGTAAGCGTGAGGACCTGACTTCAAGACTCAGAAACCATGGGAAAATCCAGGTGTGGGCTGTTGGCTTGTAATGCTAGCACTGGGGGAGGTCCCGGGTCCTACTGGCCAGCCAGTCTAGCCTAGTTGGACAGTTTCTGGACAGGGAGAGAGAAGGGGAGGAGAGAAAGTAGATGGTGTTTAAGAACAACATTCCTGGGGGCTGGAGAGATGGCTCAGAGGTTAAGAGCACTGACTGGTCTTCCAGAGGTCCTGAGTTCAATTCCCAGCAACCACAAGGTGACTCACAACCATCTGTAATGAGATCTGACACCCTCTTCTGTATACATAATAAGTAAATAAATCTTTAAAAAAAAAAAAAAAGAACAACATTCCATACCCACCTCTCCCATATGCACCAATGCCTACGCTTTCCCACTCTTCCACATATTTCTTCAGTAGCCCCCAAAATACTGACTTAATTCTTTTAAGTCTAGCAGCATATTCAGCATTTAATTTTTTAAAATCTGTACTTATGCTTTTTTGTTGTTTAATTTTATATTAAAAATGGCTATTTCAGGTTGAATATTCCTAACTCCAAAATCTGAAACCTTTGAGTACTGACATGATGTCATAAATAGAAATTCCATATGACAAGGGAAATGAATTGCATGTGATGGGTTAAGTGAGGTGTGCTAAAAATGTGTAAAGTGTCTTAAAGCTCGGGTATAAGGTGTATACAGAACATGAAAGAATTTCATATTTACAGTTGGGTCCCACTGTAAGATATCTTACTGTGTAATCTATGCAGATAGCCCCCAAACTCAAAACATAATAAATCTGAAACACTTTTAGACCCAAGCATTTGGGGAAGAGATATCCTTTCTTCACCACTCAGTGATTTTTTTCTATGCTAGCTGCGCTAGAACACACACGTTCACGCGCGTGCGCGGGCACACACACACACACACACACACACACACACACACACACACGCTTTCTGCAGATCTCTGTTCGATTGTTCCTTGGAGAAACTGTGCCCTGAGCTCTCCCCACTACTCCACTCTTCCTTTCCCATCCCCTACCACCAGTCTTCTACAGTCCTTCTCATGCTCTGACCACCTGCACAGCCAATGTTCACTGTGCCTCTTTCTGTACACTCTGTGATTCTTAAGAAGCATGCGCCCATGCTCTAGGGTGTGTCTTTCTTTCTCAGCATTTCTCTCTTAAGCCCAATGCTTATCCTAATGTCTTTTTTAAAAGGTAAGTTCTATAGGGACAGTTTCCCCCTTTCTTTATTAGTTTCTTCTCAGTGTCTGGAATATTATAAGTGTCCAATAAATACTTATTGATTTAGATGGGAAAATGAATAACTCTAAGTAATTTTCATTAAATGATGGATTGCTCTATTTTCTTTCTGTTCCTGTAAGAAAAGACCCAAGGCATGCTAACTTTCCAAAGAAAACCGTTTTATCTAGTTTACAGTTTTGGAGATTCAACGCCCAAGATCAGGTGATCCTACCTACTGGCTCTACTTCTGGTGAGGACCTACTGGGGATAGTGTCACAGAGGCAGGGTGTTTGTAGGAACCAGTGACTTAAGGAAGGGTCAGGCCAGTTCCATTTGCTTTGTGAGAGCTAAAGGCCCCGTAGGAACTCCTTAACCCTACTGAGGCAGTGCCCCAGTGACCTGTGGACTCTCCATGAGGCAATACATCTAAAGGTTCCACATCATCACCCACCACTGCCACTGGGGACATCAAATTTCTAACGTGTTCATGGAGGAAAAACTGCACCCAAACCATAGCAAGTGCCTTCTCTATGAAGAATGAGTCCTTGTGCTAGGAAAGGAAGCACATTACAAGTTGGAGAATGATATGCTGTGCACCTATTCAGACTATATACATATAGCATTTATTTAATCTATTTAACTAACTGTTCCCCTCCCATCTCTCTTTTTCTATAGTGAGTGTATCAGAAAGTACAGTGATTGGAAATACAGCTATAAATTAAAACAGAGAAAAAAAATGTCAGACAAGTAAAGTACCCAAATGCTTATAAGTTTATAAACATCTCCAGAAGGGCGGGGCTAACATAAGGGATAAGGTAATTGCACAACACATTCTTATTTGACTGAGTTAATTCTACTGGGTTTATTTCCTATTTCTAGAAGAATGAGGCACATGACAGGTGATGTCTACAGTAGATACCTTAACATCCAGTGTGCACAATCTACAGACAAAGATTAACATGCAAAAATTTGTTAACTCCTTTCCTGGGTTTCTTAAGGACTTGACTATTTTGGTTTTTTTGTTTTTTGTTTTTTGTTTTTTTTTTTTTGGTTTTTCGAGACAGGGTTTCTCTGTGTAGCTTTGCACCTTTCCTGGAACTCACTCTGTAGTCCAGGCTGGCCTCGAACTCACAGAGACCCACCTGCCTCTGCCTCCTGAGTGCTGGGATTAAAGGTGTATGCCACCACCGGCAGGCTCTTGATTACTTTGTTGTTGCACGTCACTCCCAAATGGCACATGCATTTCCCCTCACATTATCCCTCAACAATTTTTTGCTAAGTTGTATCTAGTTTCTCTTTGTACCACAGTATCTCTTCTATAAGTCCCTAGACTAGTACAACCTGGGTCAGCCCTTTCCATGGCTTTCATTTGTAATTGCTCAAACAGAGCATTCCAGGCCAGTTTCCTCTGGGTATGCATGAGTTAAATTTAATAAGGTAGTTGTTACTACATGTAGTAACTAGTTAGCTATAACTTCTACTACAATATCACCAATGTTAATGATCTTTCCCTTGGTGCTAGAGATTGAGTCTGTGGCCAAGCACATGCTCCACCCATGAGCCACACCCCAAGGCCATGTGCTACATTAAGTTCTGCCTGTCTTGAGCACTATCTACAGTGCATCCTCTTTAGAAGTTTGTTTCCTTCTCTTTTCTTCTTCTCCCTCCTCCCTTTCTTCCCTTTCTTTGAAGTCCAAGGACCATTTATCAGAGTCTCAAAGAAAAACAACAGGACAGGCAAGCTGCATGTTTTGGCAGCTGCTAGGAGGAAGACGGAGAAGAGGGAGAGGAAGTCATGTCCTCTGAGTTAGATCAGCACTAGAAGTCTATAAACAGTTGTAGAAAGGGGGTAGGGAGTGTCAGGGCCAATCTCCACGGAAGGACAAGAGGACAGAAAAGTGGGCAGGCTGAGCAGTGAAGCGTGAGCCAAGCACCTGGGGCAGGGGAGGGTCCGGACAGTCGAGTGCACTCACCGTCTCCTGTGTTGAATAGACTGTGCTGTACTCTGTGCGTTCTGTTCTCTAAGGCTTCCTGTGTTAAAGCACGATCCCTAGTGTGGTAGTGGCAAGGGTGGTGAGCTGACCTTTAAGAGCTGAGGCAACTGGGAGGTTCTCAGGTTCACCGAGGAGCTGTTCCCAAGGGCATCAAGGTAACTCTGCTGAGAGCCTCGAGCTTGCAGGAGAGCAAGATGTTACAAGCCAGAGTGAGCTCACTCTGGCTTTCTGCTTTGAAATGTGGCCCTTCCTCCTTGCGCACATGCTCCTGAAACATGTCATGCGGTCCTCACTAGAGCCTTACTCTTTAATCTCCAGGGCTAAAGGAATCTATTTTCTCTGTAGAGTTAGGCTGCCCCAGGTATTTCATCATAGTAACTACGAGCAGACTGACATAGAAAATTGGTACCATTAGTAGGGTTGTTTACTGTGACTGTATCTGAAAATGGACAGACAGCTTTGGAACTGGGTGACTAGAAGAGGTTAGAAGAATTTGGAAGAACATGTTAGAAGGTTTGAATGCTGTAAACAGAGTTCAATTGAAGGTTCTGGTAAAGGCTCAGAAAAGGAAGAAACTAGGAAAGAATATTAGATGGAATGAGAATCTGATGTGAAAATAGAAAAAAAAAGCTATCACTATTACACTGTTACAAAGAATCTGACCATAAAGAATCCCTGTCCTAAGACACTGCAGAGGCTGGAATTAGAAATGTTGGACTAGGTTATTTGGCTGGAGAAATTTCAAAATGATAAAACATTTGGGTTATGATATTAGTGCTACGGCTACTGTTAGATTTATAGTAAGAGTTGGAAGTAAAAGGAAATGGAATAGAAAGATTTATAAAACTTGCAGCTTGCCCAAGAAAGGAATAAAAAATGCGACTAAGGAATGGCTAAGGAAGGTACACTGAGCGACTGCTAGGGATTGGCAAGAATGCTAAATATGAGCTTTATACAAAGCCTTGAGGCCACTCTCCACCCCAACCACAGGCCAAGAGACCTTTCAGGATAGCACTGTCTCAGGGACTGAGCCCAGGGTGCTTTCTACTGGCTTACTGTCCAAGACCATCTCAGGATGTGTTTCCCTGTGCCCAGCTGGTGAAGCTCTCTGCCTGCAGCAGTGGCTCAAGTAGGCAGAAGCAGAGTTCATATCAGAGCAGACTTTCCTGCCATCCACACGGTGCTAGTTCTGCAGGTATGCAGAATGTATGACTCATGAGATCATGATGGCGTCAACCACAACTTCAAAGAAGGCAGGCAGAAATCTGCTGCAGGCTCAGAGCTCCTGCAATGAGGGCCTGGGGGATGATGCACAGTGGAGACGCTGAAGTGGAGCTACAGCAGGGACCCAAGAAACAAAGGGTAACTAGCAACATCAACATGTCACACTTACTGAGGAAGGCCATGGATGTGTCAGTCATCTGGGCCATGGCCAGCAGAACTGTAGGAAACTACAGAGTGCGTAAGATGCCAAACGTTACTGTCTCCCCATACTGCTCCCCCTCCCTGAGGCTTTGGGCCGATTCCCTAATTTGACTTCTCTTTTGGAATGGAAATATATACCTGGTGGCTGTGGCACCACTGCATACTGGAAGTAAAAAGTCATTTTGATTTTACAGACAGAAGGAATTTGCCTTGAGTTTCCAAAACTGTATTTTTTGTTGCTATTGTGTGTGCACATGTATGCAGGCATATACATGGAGGCCAGAGGACATTGTGTGTCTTTTATTACTCTCTGCCTTATTCCCTTGAGGCGGTGGTCTCTCATTGTACCTGGACCTACTCTAATAGCCAGTAATCCTCATCAATCCTCCTGTTAATGTCCCCTACAGTGCCTGAGGTTAACGCATGGCCACGCCCGACGTTTTTATGTGGGCAATAAAGATTTGAACTTGGGTTCTCACGGTTATGTGGCAAGTGTTCTTACCCACTGGGCCATGACCTCAGCCACTTGTTGTTTTGAGACAGGGTCTCACTCTGGAGCTACCGTTAAGGGATGCTAGAATGAATGAAGACTATTTTGCACTGTGAGGACGTGAACATGGAACATGAACAAGTCAGCCAAACACTGTCTTTCCCTTTCTCTGCTCCCTGTTTGCTGAGACGGGAATGAAGAGCTTCATGTTCCTTAGGTCACAACTAGAAGATGCTGTGCTGCCGAGCCTTCCTTACTGTGGTGGACCAGGAGCCACACAGTCTTTCTCCCTCAGCTGCTCTGTCGGGACTTCCATCCCAGTAACAAGAAGTGGGACCAACGTGTCAGGTGATGTCCTGCATCTCCCTGGGGACGGCAGTGAGAAGGCTGTCACTGGATGTCATCTCTCAATCTTGGACCTCCAGAATGATGAGACACACCCCCTCCCCTGCAGTATTCTCCACAGGCTAACACACCTTATAGCTTTAGTTACCTTTTTACCTGTCCTATCTCAACCCTTCATCTACACTGCGGTGTTTCCCAAGGAGAGAAGGGGTTTTATACTCTTGTGCATCTGTACGGTATGTGGCTAACAAATAGGTTTCTTTAGGTGTCCACATTAGAAAAAGTAAGTACAGCCAGTTTACTGGAACCTTGACCTTATTTTTATATTAACAAGTAAAAAACATGAAAAATGAAGTATTTTCTTTTAAGAAAAAGAAAAATGCTTATTTTTATGTGTATGGGTATTTTACCTGCAGGCATGTCTGTGCAAGATGTGCATGCAATGCCTGTGGGGGCAGAAGAGGGCACTGGACCCCCTAGAAATGGAGTTACAAACATATGTGAGCTACAATGTGGGTGCTGAGAATCGAACCTGGGTCCTCTGGAAGAGCAAGCAGTGCTTTTAGCCTGAGCCATCTTTCCAGCCCCATAAAATACTTTCATTTATTATTCTTCACCAAGTTCTTCTAGTCAAGGTAGAATGCTTTAAAGCAACCAAACTCATAAATAAGTGGAGCTGATTAAGCTCTCTGGCTGATGCAGTGGTCATGCTTTTAAGGTGTCTGTTTAGAAGTGACCGAGCCCCTGCTTTCTCATGTCCTCTCTCAGCACTATTCTTGTGCCTGACACACAGTAAGGGATCTACTTAATTTTCACCATGTGTCCAATGACCCTGAGTAATTTATAAACGGCCGTGAAGTAAAGGTGCTGCCAGTAAAGGCATGGGAGAGAAGAGGGAGCACCAGGAGAGGGGGAGGGGGATGACCGTATTAGTTTGGGCTGCACTAAAGGAAACACTACACACCCCAGCAGTCAAAATGAGCAGTGCATCATGACTGTCTAGGGCTCTGAGGATCGCTAGGTTTGTGTTTCAGCATACAGACCTGGGAGTCATCCGCATATAGATGGGTTCAGAACCAGCACACTGGGCTGTGATCAACAGGGGAGGAGAGAGGTAGACACGGGTGTACTTGTCTTAGGCACACAAACATTTGGGATTTGGAAGATGACCAGCAAAGGTCTCTACTGTGTCCCAAGATCCAAATGAAGTAAGTGTTTCAAGAAGTGGGAACTCACACCAAATGCCCCCAGAGGGCAGGTGTTTCAAGGAAGTGGGAACTTACACCAAATGCCCCCAGAGGGCAGGCATGTATGCGCCTCTGCTGACAGAGGGTGTGCCTAGTGTGCACCAAGTCTTGCTGCATAAGTCTGTGTGGTGGTGCACAGATGTCATCCTAGCACTCTGGAGGTGGAGGCATGAGGATCAGATGTTTGAGGTCATCCCTAGCTATACAGTGAGTTAGGAGACAGTGTGAGCTACAGGGATTTCTGTCTCCTTTTGAAGGAAAAGGAGTTGTAAAATATATTGGAACGTCCTGGGAAGCCACTTGGGGGTTGGTAGCTTTAAATTTAAGGAGACTAGTCAATTCAAGTGTCCAGTAGCAGGCCACAGTGGGTAGAAGGCTTATTCAACCATTTGGTTGTTCTTTTCAAAATGGGCAGACCTAGGATGAGTGCAGCACAGCTGTCTGGACACAGGGACTACAGTTCTGAACCGCATATGAGCTTGTCTAGGCAACAAGAGAAGTAAGGGCACAGTGGGGGGAAGAAAGTGGCATGTTCCTCATGGGACGCGACAAGCCTGGACTAACTAAGGGGCACTAAAAGAAGCTGACACTGAAATTTTAAGGAGTCCATTACTGTCGAAGTCTTGAGTTTAAGATAGAATCGAAAAGTTCAAAGCTTATTATGTCTTCTCAGGTTATGTCCCAATCCATCAGTACATCATGTGAGCTGCACTTTCAAGACACAGCCCAAAGGATGAACTCGGGCCACTACTGTACTTTCTAAGCCTTCGCCAGCTGTTTCTAGGATTGGTCTAACTATGCCGCAGGGCGGCATCCACTTACGCTCCACTATACTCTCGTACACACAGCATTTGAAGTATGTTTCACACAGACAAGGTCCTACAAACCCTTGGGAAAGACTCCAGTGTCTTCTCATCTTATTTAGAGAGAATCCAAAGTGCTAGACAACCTTGTCATCGCCCTGTGCACTCTGGACCACGCTGACTGCCCCTCCCTTCTGCCTTCTGTCCAGGCACACCAAAGCTTCTCATCTGAGAACTCTAAACATTTTCTTTCTGATAGATTCTTCTCAAGACACACTTCTTATTTCTCTGACTTGCTGCTCGCTGTCACTTCTTCAAGAGGCATTCTCGTATCTCAATTCTCCTTTCCCTTCTTTAGAACACTTATCATGCCTTCTATTACAGTTATTTTTTAAACTATCTCCCATAAGGTAAAGCCTGTAAGAGTAAAGAACTCACGGTACTGAATACTCAGAACTGTTTAACAGCAGCACATAACAGACCTCAGTGAACATGTGCTGGATACATGATGAGTGAGTAACCATGTACACAAGATCCTTTATTCTTGGCTGGATAAATAATGAATGACTAAACAATGTTCACAAGATCACTTATTCCTGGCTGGAAGGTTTCTGATTAGAATTCATTAGTTCTATGTTAACAACATATATACAAAGTTTTAAATTTAAGATGTAAGCAATTACCTGATCTTTGAGAAATTTTCGGATATTCCGATGGGCTCGAGAACACTCTGTTAATAAGCTGAGAACTGGAGTTAGACCCTCTCTATAGCTGCTTCCCTATAAAGAAAACCATGCACGCTGTATTAGTCCAGTTCCTAAAGGTGCGCCTCTCCTCTACAACCTGAGAATATGAAGACATTTTTTTTTTGAGGGGAAAAGGGAGAGAGGAGGAGGATACATCTTATGATACCAAAGCTTGCAAACAATTTGTAAAGTTACTTTAAATATATTTCCATAAGTTGTCTCCATTTCACTATCTAGTTTTGTCTGTTTTTCCTACACTTTCTAAAATTTATACTAGTTTAGCTAATGCACTTCAATGAAGCAAAGGATTCTGGGACCCATCTAAGCCACACTGCTACCTTTCAGCACATTTACCAGAGAAATTGAGTGACAGACGAGAGAAAACTGAGAACGAAACACTTCTGAAGAAGTCATTTTGGAGTAAGTTAGTACTTCTAACATTTACAAAGTAGCTATGCAGGGCAGTTATTCATTTTTCCTTTGCTTTCAGATACTACTTATAAATTTGGTGTAAAAATACAATTTTCAACATAAAAAACTCACTTTATTTCTACCAAGTGATCATTATTATGATAAAATGCTTTTAAAAGTACAACTATAGGCCATGCCAAGTACAAAGAACAAGCTAGTCGCGAGCTCGTGCTGTGTGGCCTGTCTCTGTGCAGGGCACACTGGTCTTTAGATGTACCTTCCAAGGACTCCACTCCAGCAGCCTTACCTTGTCAATTCTCTTCTCCATAAAAGTGAGTAAAACATAAATGGCCTCCATATTCATGCCATTGTATACCAGGGTATTGTTTTTCAGAGCGGTGTCTTTCTCGGTGGTTTTATCACTGGGCAGTTCATCTAGAGTCGCCGCCTCTTGAGCTGTTTCTTCATGGGTTAATGGACAAATGAGAACATCCAAACAAGAGACTGGAACATTGCTTAAAAGGTTGACGGCATTGCTGAAAGGCAATTTGAAAATACAATATTTTAGTTTGATTGAATAGGCTTTTAAAATGCAAACATAATACAAAGTTTGGAGGTGACTTTTAGGAGTCAATTAAAATTTTTCTTTTTCAAAATGGGCCATTAATATTACTTGTCATTTACTAAGGGAAAATAAAGACCCGTCTCAAGCATACATGTGACAGATTAAAAAGAAGCGATGTTAAATGGACAGACACAATCACAGGATGTCACGTCACTCTCTGGAATGCTAAGATGGGAATTAGCAGCTGGAATGCCAGCTCTTTAATTCTCTATAAGGCTGGCTCTGAATTCTCTTCAGGGGCTTGGACTCCTTCCGTGGATCCACTGCTGTTTATCACCCCTTAGATTACAACATAACACACTTGAGAAGCAATGTGTGGGAGCAGCTGATCATGGGAACACCATCCAAATAAACACTAGAGGATTAGGATTTGTTTCCTCTAGTGTACAAAACACAATTTTTAAGTTATCCTATTTTTATAAGACATTTTCAGGGAAAAAGAAGTGGTACTCTTTTTTTCCCCTCTCTCATCATCGGGTCTCCTGAAGAGGCCAACACTGCCTGTTTCTAGTCTCTAGCCCAGGCTGTTCTGCTTTTCAAGGATGCACACCAGCAGGGGGAACCCAAACCTTGTATTTTTGGCAATCCCTAAAAACCTGTTCTGTTGCTCAGCACACACGACGCTCAAGAGTGTGCAGAGATTCAGAATCGGGCGTGTTTTCAGTGTGCACACTCTCCTCCTGTGCTCTTTCCTAGTTCTGTCGACCAGGAGAGGCAGTGCTCACATGGAGCTGGATCTTAGCAGCCTGTCCCCAGGACTTCCTGATAAACAATGGAGAGACAGGCATTGCATTTCCCGGTGACACAGAAGGGAGTCTAAAAATAACCACATCCTGACTAAAAATAAACTCTTGCAAATACAGTTTACAAGTCGAACCACAGCCAGGGCTTAATCCAGCTGGTGTTGTCTTAATTTAGATCCCAGCAATTTAAACTGTCATTTATAGTGACACTAAAAAATAAGACAAAACAAATAAGAACGATACAGACGTTTTTCTTTCTTTTACTTTGAAGTATGGCTTTATTTCTCCATGAATCAACATTTCATTCTTTTTATATTACAGAAAAATAAAAAATAGTAAAAAAAATCCATTACAAATCAGGTAACGCAGAAAGTGAGTGGGAATAAAAAATAATATAAATTGTAGGTAAAAAATAACTGGACAATTTTTATGACTAAATGGTTTTTGGTAAAGTGTAAGTTCCTGCTGTCCTCACTGAAGCTAGCTGTTCCTGTCACAATCTCTGCTCTGTCCTTTGTGAACACTCAAAGGCAGTCAGAGCACACTGCTTTTCACACAAACTTCAGATTTTTTTTTCAAACATCCATAGTTCCTTATTTATAGTTTAAAATGGCTTGCTTGTCACTTAAGCATTTGGAAACTGTTATTAAAAACCACAGTCACTGGAGAGAAGAGAGAAGAACTTTACTGAAGAATCACTTTCTAAAACGGTACAAGCCATTCTGAAATGCTAGCACCCCCCAACACAAGCCAGCCAGCTCTGGAATCTATCAGCAGTGTGACTCTCTAAATCCATCACAGACCAGCCGAAAGAGTTTGAGATGGTCACTCCATTACAAAGGGATGCCTCTCCTTCAGATTCACTAAAGGAGGAGTTTCCAGGAATTCAGCATATTTAAGAAGCCAAATGTAGAGCTGGAATCAGCAAATATTTGATGTTTAGGGCTTTTCAAGAAAAGTTCCCATTTTCTCATTTCTTATTAAACAACTCAGTTCTCAAACAGCTACAAAATTAATTTTCTGGCTCGCTGTGTCTGAGCTATTCTTTTTAAGTGAGGAGGGTCAGCCTTTGAGCCCTGTCACCTCCCTGACAGTTTTATTTGTGGGAGTAGAGTGCATGAGATCCCCAGCTACCAGGAAGTCAGTGACGAGGCACACATTTACACAATGGTGTTTGCATTCCTCCAGGGGGTAGAAAGGCTGTGTATATTACTCTCCTTTTCAGTTCCTAGAGACCATTAATCACTGTGCCATGACATCCTCCAGCTCATGCTCCCAGCCCCCTCCTGATACGCAGATTCAAAAGCAAGGCTTACTTACAGTTCCTTGGTGCCTTGACTGACCGCTTACTAGCTGTGAGAAAGGGAAGACAACCCAAAATCTAGTCTTCCATCAATGGCTGAACTCAACAGAATGCCAAATGATAGCGAGGAGCATGCTAACAGCTCGTACTCATCAGTAACAAATCTTATGATCAAATATAATTTCTTTATATTATATTTGACGTTTACATGCATATTTTCAAGCTTGGAAAGAAAGCCAGCCAAAACAAATCTCAAAAGATTCCTCTGTTCTCTTTATTATTTTTTTTTTTTAAAAAAAGGGGGTTAATTTTTGTTTCTTTTGTGGTAAAAGCGCTTAACCTTAAGATCTACCCTTTCTACCAAATGTTAAATATATGCTACAGTCCTGTTAACAACAGATCCTGCTGGACAGCAACACTAGTAGTCACAAGTACAACCTCTGGTTTCGACCGACACCACTCCCACACCCTCCCCCAGCCCCTGGTCACAACTGTCATTCTTCCTGGGCCTGTGTTTTGTCCGTTTGCATCTGGTTCATTTAACATAGTATTACAGTGTCTTCTATACCTACATACGCTCTTGCAAATGGCAGGGTTTCCTTCTTTTCAAAGGTCGAATGAGAGCGTATTACGTGCACACGCTTCCCACATTTTATCCACTTATCTGCTGCTGGACATTCAGGTTGTCTCCCTATCCCACCTCCTCCGTCTATCTCTCCCTTCCTCCTCCCCATATTTTCTTTATCCATTTATCTGTTGACAAGCATTTAGGCTGTCTCCATAACCCCCCTCTCTGCTCTCCCTTCCCCTCTCCCTTCCTCCTCCCCATATTTTCTTTATCCATTTATCTGTTCGGAGGCATTCAGGTCGTCTTCATGTCCCTAACATTGTGAATAGTGATGTGATGAATGTGAGTGTGCAGGTATCTCTTTAGGACAATGATTTCTGGTGGTATTGTGTTCCCCAAAATATTGTGCACCCTAATAAACTTATCTGGGGTCAGAGACAGAACAGCCACTAGATACAAAGGCTAGAAAATGGTGGCGCTTACACCTTTAATCCTAGCACTCCAGAGGTAGAAATCCCTCTGGATCTCTGTGAGTTCAAGGCCACACTGGAAATGGCAAGGCATGGTGACACATGCCTTTAATCCCAGAAAGCGAGCCTTTAATTCCAGGGAGTGGTGGTAGAAAGCAGAAAGGCATATAAGGTGTGAGGACCAGAAACTAGAAGCATTTGGCTGGTTAAGCTTTTAGGTTTTGAGCAGCACAGTTCAGCTGAGAGCCATTCAGATATGAGGACCCAGAGGCTTCCAGTCTGAGGAAACAAGATCAGCTAAGAAGTTGGCCAGGTGAGGTTAGCTGTGGCTTGTTCTGTCTCTCAGATCTTCCAGTGTTCACCCCAATATGTGGCTTCAGGTTTGATTTTGTTAATAAAGACTCTTTAAGATTTGTGCTACAATGATTTTTATTTCTTTTGGATATATGTCCATCAGTGTGACTGCTGGAGTAAACGGCACTCCTATTTTCAATTTTTTAGAAGAAACTTCATTCTGTTTCCCACAATGGCTATATTAATTTACATTGCTGCCAGGGTACGAAGATTCTCCTTTTCCACATGCTCTCCAACACCCTAGCTTTGTGGTGTTCTTTAAGCAGCCACTATAACAGATGTGAGGGGAATCTTAAGGTTTTGATTTGCATTTTTCAGAAGATTAGTGATGCTAAACATGCTTTTGTATGCATATCTTCTTTGGAGAAACATCTATTCAGATCCTTCATCCATCCTTCTTGCCTTCCTTCCCTCCCCATTCTCCCCATCCCCCCCCCCCCCCATTAAGAGTCCTGTGCTGGGTACGGTAGCACATGCATGGGATTATCAACCAAAGACTAGTTTAGGCTACATAGTGAGTTCAAAACTAGCCTGAGTTACAAAGCAAGACACTGTATCAACAGCAAAACAAATCAAAAAGTTCCCTATATACACTTCAGATGCTTCTCCTTACCAAGGGGGCAGCAGGGGAAGCCTGTAACAGCTTTCACTTGGGCCGTGTTCCATGCAGTGCAGGTTTTCAGCTGATGAACCCCACCTAGCTATCCTTGCCACCAATTATCACTCAAACCAAGCTTGTCTACCTACATATTCTAACTTTTACTGTTTTAGACGGCATAGTTAAGGCTTCAATACTCTTTTAGTTCTTGTGGTGTGTGTGTACAATGTGAGGTCATAATGTAACTTCATTATTTTAACATAGAGACCCAGTTTTCCTAACACCATTTCTTGAATAACATGTATTCTTTACACCCGTCAGTACAGTTGACTACACATCTGTAGCATATAGGTTTACTTCCAGGTTCTCTATTCTGCTTCGCTGGTCACTATGTCTATTTTCATGGAAACACTACAGCAATTTGATTACTGAAGCTTCATAATTCCTAATGAAATCAGGCACTGCCTTATCTCTCCAGCTTGTTCTGACTCCGTAACTTTCACTATTCGGGCCTTGCTGTGGTGGGGCAAGGAGGGAGGAAGGGCAAGGACCAAAGGGGAGGAAGATGCCAGCACCCAGACTATCTGGCTTCCTGCTTCTCTTCATGGTGACATGGTTTGCTGATGCCATAAACTAGAGTTGTCTAGGCAAAGTAGCAGGGCGCAGTTCTGACTACTGCATGTTAATTGATTTGTGTGATCAAAATGAACAGGGTAAGCCACAGAGACATTACGTTCAAAGCCATGTTCTATCACGTGAGGTAGGGTACATCAACTGCAGAGAGGTACATAAAATGATCCACTGGGGTGCAGAAAGACAACACACATTTGTCTAGTTCTGTTTGAAAAGGTGAAAAGAAGTTTCACTTTGCTATTTAACCAATGCACTAACACTGGCACCCACACCTGAGTCATATGTGACACTCCCACTCACAAACACCAGGGAAGAAGTGGGAAGAGTAAAAATTCTGGGCCATGGGAAGGGCAGCCGTGACCCCCTTTTCCTTGGTCACTCACTTGCAATCTGAATTGGTCATAATGAAGCTGGCATATGCTTAGGCAGGTTACAGACTGCTGTATGCTTTTGTGGGGGAGAGGGCTGCTCTCTGGGGCCTCACATCTGTTAAACACGCTATCCTGTACAAAATCTTCAGCCTTGATTCGTAAGTTTTAAGTTGAGCCAATTCTTACAAAACAGGCAAACCACTTTAAGTGACTCCTAGGAAGGAAACCCGAACTGAAGACGTTACTTACAATAGTAGCACATTTTACTTTCTTTCTGACAAGAAAATGGCAGAATTCTTTGTCTGCTGTACTGCAAGGAAAGCCAGGGCAACCCAACTGGCCACAGCATGGAATCAAGCTTCTGTTTTGAGACTGGATCTCATGTGACCTACAATGGCCTTGAATTCACAATGTAAACTTTGAGAGTGAGTCCCCCACACACCAGTGTGGCCTTAAGCTCATTGAGCAGCTGACAGTGACCTTGAACTCATGCCTCTGTCTCCTGAGTGCTGCAGTTACCAGAAGGCACCACCAGAAATTTGTGTAAAAATTTGAAAATTGGGCCAGAGAGCTGGCTTAGGGGTACAGGTGTTTGCTGTATAACCCTGACAACCTGAGGTTGATCTCTGGTGTAAAAAGCACGACCTCCACATGAACGCCTTAGCACATAGACCCATCTAATACACACGTAATTTTTTACTTTTAGTTGTAAATTAAACAGTCATGATATCAGACTCCTGTAACCTCAGCGTTGAGGAGGCTGAGGCAAGGTTGTCAGCTGGAGGATAGCTAGGTTATATTATATTATATTATGTTATGTTATATTATATTATATTTATTATATTATATTGTGAGAACTTACCTAATAAATAAAATGTAAATATGAAAGTTAAAAATTTAAAGGTGGGAATTATACAAAACATGAGCTTACATACATTGTGTGACTGATCAGTTTTGCCTGATACATACAATATATCCTGAGAAATGAGCTAATGATAAAGCCATCACAAGCAGCAACACATCTGAATGCCAAAAGTGTAAAATATACAGAAAAGGCTATAAACTGAGAATACAATATGCTTGTGGTATGTTAATTTTAAAATTTATTTTCAAAAATTAATTTATTATCCCCTTTACTGTTTATTTCTATATATAATCCATGATTTATTATACATAAAACAGCTGTATATGAACATAATTACATGTAAGTAAACATACTTGAGGGTGTGTTCAAAAAGGTTTTCCTACTTCTGGGACTCCCAACAATGGGTGTGAGGACGTCTCTGACTCTTTTGCGTGCACTTGGGACTCTTTTCCTCCTACTGGGTTGCCATGTCCAGCCATGACATGAGGGTGTGTGTCCAATCTTACTGTATCTTGTTAGGCCGTGTTCGGTGGATATCCCTGGGAGACCTGCTCTTTTTTTTTTTTTTAAAGGGAAACAGAGGAGGAGTTGATCTGGGGGAGAGGGGAGGTAGGGGAGGGGCTGGCTGGAGTGGATGGAGGGGAACTGCAGTCAGGATGTGATGTATGAGAAAAGAATACATTTTTTTTAAAAAAGGGTTTTCCTACTAGGCTTAGAGATGACAAAACCTGCACAGGAAACACTCAAAACACCACTGTAAAGGGACAGAAACAATATAACAGCTCTGAGGGATAAAGCTTAAAACACTATTACATCTTATTAGTGTATATGTATGTACACACACACACACACACACACACACACACACACACACACACACACACACGCGAGTGCACAGGGATATGCATGTGTGACTGTAGGTACCCCCAGAGGCCAGAAGAGGGCACTGGAATCGCCAGAGCCACAGCTACTGATGGCTGTGAGCTAGATGCCTTGGGAGAGCAGGAAGTCTCTTGGCCACTGAGTCATCTACCAGCCCAGGGAAAAAAGTTTTGACAAGGACTTGTTTTCCTCCTACAAATGAAACAGCTCTTAGCATGTCCACATTCTGAAGACTTCCACATTACCCTCAAGGAGACGGAAGATCCAGAAGGAGGTCTTAGGAGGCAAAAGCAAAAGGTGTAGAATAGCCCTGGACAGGAAGAGCCACTTCAATGGCGAGAAGGGCAGGAAACAAGAACAGATACAGACTGCAACAGTTATTGCTGCTGCTAAGGGTGAGGGCTTGAGGAAGTTCCTGCCTGAGTTTCAAATTACTGCCAAATGGCTGGCAAATTCATCATCTACCTATCTACCCTTCCATTCAATTACTTTTTACTGTACCTACTACTATGTATTTGTGTGTGTATATGTATATATGTACATGTATGTACATACTTGTATGCATGTTCATATGCACATATGTGTACTTGCCTAGGTGTCAGGGATATAGTAGAGGATAAGGCAGGTAAGCTCTTTTATTCCTCTTTAAAAGGAAATACTTTTATTTGTGTACATCTGTGTGTCTATATGTGGGTGTGCACATGTGTGCATGTGTGCATGTGTACTCGAAGGCCAGAAGAGAGCCTTGGATCCCTTGGAGTTGACGTAGTTACAGTTGTGAGCTGCCTGACATTGGTGCTGAAACCTGAACTCAGGTCCTCTGTAAAAGCAGAACGTGCTCTTAACTGCTGAGCCATTCTCTAGCCTCATCTTGTTTTTTTTGTTTTTTTTTTTTAAGCTTATTACTTCAGGAGGGAAATAATAAACATGCAAGAAAATAAAGGAACAGTATTATTTTAGTTAGTGAAAACTGCCATGAAAAAACGAAGCAGATGATAGAACAGGGAAAGGATGTGTTTATGTGTGTGTACACTAGTCTAAATTAGGAGGCTGCTAAAGGCCTAACTGAGCAAGTTACATTTGAACTAAGTTCTAAATGGTGAGAAGGAGCCAACCCCTCAAATACCTGGGTAAAAAGCATTCCAGCATTTCCAGATGGCGCAAATGCAAAGGCCCCAATGAGCACACTGTGTCTAGGAAAGAAGAAGGGCAGACTATTTTGAATATAGAGCCATCTGGTTAGTAGAATGGTAGGCTTTCAGAGGCAGGAGAAAGAGTGGATCAGTGCCATGAAAATGTTTTCCTTAACAATAGGAAGAGGGATATTGTCAAAGCAGAATGCTCCCTGAAGAGTGAGGCCACTGCCTCAGATCTAATTCCATGGATTCATCCAATCTCACACAATGAGAGACAGTTCTCATTCAGAAGAAATTGATGTAACTGGCACACTGCCATGAAGGGAATATACTGCCTGATTCATTATACAGAGTCTGTGGGACACTTAGCACAGTATTTTCCCCTGAAGTCTTGTAGTAAGGGTTGAGACAATTCATGGCTTCTCTGGCTATGCCAAGAAACAGTTTGAAGGCTTTTAGGACTGCCACAATCTTACCCGCCTCCCCCATGTTGCCAAGCCATCTTGCTAAGTAAAAGCATGGTATTAGCTGACAGGGCTATGTGAGGCCTCATGCAGGTGGTTAAGGTTTGGCAGACTCATGTATAGAGGAAGAAAGCGGGGACTGATCAGGTGACACCATTTCCTCAGATGGGACTGCAGGTCCTAAGTGCATGCATCATAACCAAACGAAGAGTTCTTGAGCCTTATGACTGACTGGAGCCATGAGAAATTTGGAACAGCCCTACTCTGTGTGCAGTGGAGATGAGACTGTCTGTCAGTCAGGTAAGTTCCCACAGGGCTGTGGAGGTCGTCTGTCTGATCTGGAGCTGGGTGTGCTGAGACTTACAGGACACGAGGGAGAAGGAGGTTGAAATGATGAACTGATGTTTAGGGATAGGCAGGCAAGAAAGTAAAATGTAAATCTTCAAGATAAGAGGAAAATGCCAAGCGTAGTGGTGCACATCTTTAATCCCAACACTTGGGAGGCAGAGGCAGGCGGATCTCTGAGTTGGAAGTCAGCCTGATCTACAGTGAGTTCCAGGATAGTCAGGGCTATACAGAGAAACCCTGTCTCGAAAAACCAAACCACATCAAACCAAACAAAACAAACCAAAACCAAAACAAACTAACAAACAAAACTAATCAACCAAACAAAACAAGATAACAGAAAAATTATTCACTAGAGGTGGGAGGTGGGGAAGAACAGGCAGAGACAGACTTGTGAGGAACACCCTCACTCCAGGCCACAGTGGACTGTCCTTCAGCGGTTGTTACTGGACTCGGCCACTACTCAAAAGTATCTGTGGTCTCTTTCTATTCTCTCCTTGAATTGCCATTTAACTTCTCATAACATGCATGTCTTGACTCGCCATTAGTGTCAGAGCCGTCAGGGCCTGCATGGCACCCTTGGGACACGTTAGAGCAGTCCTCAGCTGGCCGTGGAGAATGACTCACAGAGAGGAGGGTTAAAGGGGCCAGAGTTAACAAGAGCAGCAAGCGCCTGCCTCCCTCTCTGACTTCTCCAAGAACTGCCATGCTCTGTACTCTCATATGAGCTTGACGACGCCTGAAACAGTGCTGCTCATGGGGAGGGGAGCGGATGGCTCATTTACTCACTTTTCTACTAATTGGTGAGCCTCGGAGAATAGACTATATGCTTTGATCGTTTTTGAACGCTAAAGCTCAAATTAGTACCTAATACATAGTGAAGTGCTCACTAACAAATAAATATAAATGGAAATAAAATCAGCTCATTTTCAAATATTTAAAGTATGATACATATGATAATTAGGAAACAATATTGTTAGGATTTGAATATTCCAAATTCAAGATAATTCCTACCAATATTTCAATGATGTTTTTATAGAAATATAAAAAGTCATCTTTAAACTCACATGGAATGTCAAGAGACTGAACAGCCTGAATAATCCTGGAAAATCACACTTCCTGGTTTGAAAACCATACACTACTTCAAGCAGAAAGGTATACAAATGGCCTAAAATACTCAGACCAATGGGAAAGAATAAGGAACCCAGAAATATAATATTCTCTCCCTGCCCCCCCTTCTCACACACACACACACACACACACGTGCCTAGAGCAACAGGGAAAGGAGGCCTTTTCCATAAATGGTGGCTGAAGCTGGACATCTAACATGCAAACGAAAGAAGGGGATTTTATACACCACACACCATTCATTCAACATGGACCAGACATGGATGAGCACATGTGCTTAGTGTGTACAAGAAACTGGAACTGAGCGCCTCAAACAAGCTAACTCGTGTCTGAGTCTCACCCTCCCTAGCAGCATGGAGGCTGTCCTTATCTATTTCCTTTCCAAAATAAATCATAAATATCCAAGTTTAGGGCCTATGTATTAATGAGTAAGCTTATTAATTGTGAGAAGGAGTGCTGAAAATACTTTCAAGCCAACAGTAGGGACAGAATAGAAGTAGGGCATTGATTAATACAAAGGCAGACAATACCGTTGACATTCTAGCTGCTGGGAACAGACAAAAGCCAAGAAACAGGAGCACACTTAGAACCGGGCGGTGGAGATGGAGGTCAGGCTGTGCTCGCTGCCCTTCGAGCTGACGCGGCCATCATGCATGCTGTCGTCTGCACTTCTCTGAGAAAGCAATGATGACGACTTACAGAGAAATGGACCAGAGATTGGCCAGGCTCTTTCTTTTTCTCTTTTCTAAAGCACTTTATCATCTCACATGAATGGAATTTCTGGCTTCGGGAAAAAATTTAGAGCATCGGGAAACAAATATCTTTATATGATCAAAGGATAAACACAAAAACAAGTTTTTAAACAAGATATCGAAAACTCAGGAAGCAATCTACAAACTTTTGGGCTGAGTTAATACATTGAAAGTCAATACGCTTGTTACAGCAGAGAAGAGACGGCAGAAGTAGCTGCTGTTAGCAGCTCACTGAGCGCCAAGGCCAGGAGGCCTCGCGGATTCTTATGTAATCATCACATACCCACATATTACCCTATCTAGGGTTACCTGTACTACAGGGTTCCTTAAAAACACCAAAGCACTGGAAAAAGGAGTAAAAAAATGGAAATAACTTTTAAAGAATGAAATATAATGGGGGCAGAGTGAATATGATCAAAATACATTGTATGAAATTCTCAACAAATTAATAAAAATATTATTTAAAAAGAATAAAAAATGACTTTTAAATATCACCTTAAATACCTAGCCTGCACCAGGTGGGCACCTGTACAGTTTCACACAGTGCTGTGTTCAGGACACGGAGGGGCAGATTTAACACCTCTCCAAAGAGCTCCTGACCCTGGTGCAGCTCTCAGCATCTAAGTGGATTATCCTGGAGTCCTCACTGTCCAAACTGATACTGATCACTTTCCTCTGATTAAAAGGGCAGGCAAGGCCATTCTAGGGCACTGCTAAGTCAGCAGCAACCTCAATCTCCCAGAAAAGCCTCTGAGAAATACCCATAATCCTGACTGTGGCTCTGGGATGCACCTTTATGTTCACATGTCACAATCCTGACTGTGGCTCTGGGATGCACCTTTATGTTCACAATGCAGTAACTTTTTAGATAAAGAAAAAGGTTTTACAAGGGTGAGTCTGCAAAGGAAGGAAAAGGACTCTGACTCCTTTTAAAGTCTGAACACTCTGCAGTTTCACTCTCGTGACAACAGACCAAGCACTGTGCTAAGATCCGAAATCCTTTCTTCAGAGACTCCTGGCAGAACCATCTGGCTAGCACAGCAGTGCCCACCAGAATTCTCTCTTTATAGCCTGTGTGCTCCTCAGCCTGGGGTATCTGATTCTTTAAAAAAAAAAAAAAAATCAATTCACTTCTGAGCTTTTTATCCAAAAACGCTTTTAATTTTAATGTTGAACTCTTAGTGTCTCTTGATTGTGGGGAAAAAAAACATAAATAGCAAAAACACTTAATGCAGTCATTTAGAATGTGACTTATGGCAGATATGCGGGCACCGTCTTCAGAAAATTAAAGGAATGTTTGATCTGTGGTATGGAAGTATTTGCACAGTTTTTGGAGTCAGGGTCTCATGGCACAGAGCCCAGGCTGACTGCCCTCACCTCTGGAACACTGCTTTTATAGATGTGCACCACCTCACCCACCTCCGAAGTTACACTTCTCAATCAAGAAGAAAACATTTGACGGGCTACAGGATAGAGAGTTTATAAAAATAAGCTATCTATAAACTCAGCATGATGCAAAATATACTACTCCACATAATTAAAATAATATAGATTTGATTGAAAAATAATGGCTGAGGGTTATCGTGTGTGTAACTTATTCTATGGTTGTGTTTTCATAAAGTTTTTATTTAAATTCTATCTGGAAAATTTTAAGTGCCCACAAGGTAACTTAATAGAAGAAGCTCATGCTAAGTTCTTTACAAAGCTGAGTTGATGGCAGAGTTTTCTTTGTAGCTCAGTTATTTAACATGGCGTTGTTGTTGTTGTTGTTGTGAAGACAGGGTTTCCCTGTGTAGCCCCGGTTGTCCTGGAACTCACTCTGAAGACCAGATTGGCCTCGAACTCAGAGACCCTGCCTCTGGCTCCCAATTGCAGGGATTAAGGCGTGTGCCTCTACAGCTGACCATCCTTCGTATTCTTCCAGAACACAGCACTAGCAGTCTTATCATGAAGTCAAATGTCTTGTTACTACAAACCTAAGCTACAGCAAGTCAGAGAACTGGAAACTGCATTTCCTCTCATTCAGCTGTTCTCAGAGAACGGTAACTTTCATTCTTCAGTGCTGACCTGTGCACAGCAGACAAACACTCCACTGAGCTGTCCGCCCCAGAGAGTGATGAACTCTGACAACACTCCCTCATGCCTCTAACAGGTAAGTTACATAGCTGGAATTATTTTTATTTTATACATACATACATAGAAAACTTCACTGTGTAAGTGTGGTGTATGTGCACACTGTCTTGTGTGAATGTGGCTGCTCACATGAGGAGGTCAGAAATCAACCCAGGTCAACTTAGTTCCTGCCTTGCACCTTCTTCTGATACGGGGTCTCTGCATGCGCCAGGCTAGCTAGACCATGAGCTCTGTCTCCACCTATCATTTCCCCCTGTAAGAGATTACGCTGGGATTACAAACGCTTGTTCTGCATCTAGCTTTTGTATGAGTTCTGGGGATGCAAGCACAGACCCTCATGCTTACATGGCAAGCACTTTTACCAACTAAGCCAACCCTCCCCTGCCTTATCTAATATGAAAAAGACACTATGAATATATTCTTATTTTGTTGTTTTTTATTTAAATTACTGTATAAAATATACTTTTGTTAAATATCCTTAAATGAAATAGTGAAAATATTAGTTAAGTGTAGGAATGAAAAGGAAACCTCAGTTGTTTTTTATCTATTGAAAAAAAAAAGCTACCTCAAAAGGTTGGTGTGATGATTAAAATAAGTTACCTTTTTTCCCCTCCAACTGCTGAGGGCCTCACACATGGTGGGCAAGCACTCTACCACTGGTAACTTAACCTCTGCAAAGCACTCAGCACAACAGAACCCAGAAACTGTTCAGTCACTGTGGTGCTGTTGTTCTGGGCTTCAGTGTTGGATACAAGTGCCAAAGTCCTTCGCTGGAGTTCCACATAGCAAGTCACAGAAACAGCACATAAACTTCACCAGAGGCACGGTCCTGGCCTCCCTGGTTCAACTTTCACTTTCTTGTGCTTGTAATTAACCCCCAGAACTACACACACAGAGGTGACAAGAACAGACGGTGTGCTTCACCGAGGTGTCAGCACAGAGGTCACCCACCTGTGCAGCTCTTCTGTTTTGTCTTCAGTTGGACCTACGATTAGTAAACAATGGCGAAGGACAGCTGCCATGACACGGAACTGATGAGAATCACTCTGTAGTAGAGAAAGAAGAGAGGAAGAGTTGGGGTTAAAAGCCTTAACAAAGGAGTCTGGTGCAATAACACATCACTGTTCCCCAAACATTCCTCTGCCACACAGGGAGATGGCAAGATATTCCAAAACTTCCAAAGCAAATCATTGCCATTCCACATGAATTAATAGCCACAACCACCTGCAGAAATGGCTGGTGCCAGGTGGTGTTGATCTAGCTATCCTGTTTTATGTTTCTGAAAACTCAATTCCACTTAAGGATTTCCATTTCCAGATAGTCTAGTCTTTTGTTCATTGGAGTAGACCATGCCAGTTTACCAGTCTGACAAAAGTTCAGACAGACGGGAGCTCTATTGAGACAGTTCTTTTATAACTGGTTGTCTGCTTTTAACGACTGTTTCATCTCTTAGCTTTCAAAAGTCATGAGTACAACAACAACTTTGAGATAGGGTCTTGCTATATAGACCTGTGAACCTCTCAGTACTGTGCTAGCAATATGTATATACCACCATGGATGGCCACCCATTTCATTTTTCTCCATCTTTTTAACCCCTCAGGCCCCACATAGTACCACAAACGATCAAAATTGTATCCCCTTAATTTCCCAATACTTACTCTTGTCAGTGAATTAAAGACACAGAGCTAGAGAGGAGACCAACAATGAGAAATAAACCAAGTTCTGAATAATTACTTGTTTTACCTCTGTATCTATAATGAGGTCGTGGGCCATTACAGTTTCTTTTTCTTTTCTGGTGTGTGTGTGTGTGTATGTGTGTTATGTACATGCATATGTGCTGTGTGCACACTTGTGTGCAGAGGCCAGTGGTCGATTTTGGATGTCTTCCTTTATTGCTCTCTACTTTATTTACTGAGGCAGTCTCTCATTGAATCTCTAACTCACTTAGGGCTAGTCTAGTTAGCCAGCTTGATCCAGAGAGCTTGTCCCCACCACTGGGCATGAAGACCACAGGCAGGCGGCCACACCCACTTGGCTCTCATGACAGTGCTGAAGAGCAGAATCTGGTCCTCACGCCTGCACAGCAAGCGCTCTGCAGTAAACCATGTCCCCAGCACAACTGCAGTGTATTTAACACCTGCATCAAGGTCCTCGATACGTAATAAAGAGGACACAGCAAAGAAGAGATAGCTATGGTAGCCTGGATATGTCACAGTGAGTCTCTTCGCTACTTGAGAAGTAATAATTTTAAAAGGTTCTTGGTATATAATGAAGTTCGGCCGGGCGTTGGTTGCGCACGCCTTTAATCCCAGCACGCGGGAGGCAGAGGCAAGCGGATCTCTGTGAGTTCGAGGCTAGCCTGGGCTACCAAGTGAGCTCCAGGAAAAGCACAAAGCTACACAGAGAAACCCTGTCTTGAAAAACCAAAAAAAAAAAAAAAAGAAGTTCACATAAAGTGAAATACGTGTGCATTTATTAAACACACACACGTAATTCACAGTCTTTCAAGATTCCTCTCTCAGACTCTAACAGATAATAGGACACACTTTCATTACTCATAACAAGGCTGGAAAATACTTTAAACGAACACATCACTTATACATTTGAGACAGATGAAGGCCTCAGTCACAGAATGGGACAGGGTTACACCTGGAGTCAAGCAGGAGTCTAGGTTATGCCCTCACATCAGTCACATGCCTCTCATCTCCAGTCTTCCCACATATTCCCACAGACATGAGGTTCTGCGAGGATGATAGAAAATGGTGTGCATAGTAGGACTGTAAAACTCCGTATAAAATATGAAGGTGAGAGGGAGGGGAGGAAGAAAATGGGTGCTAGTACTGAATCAGTGCTAAAGAAGCACCTGTGGGAGCGGAGGACGAGTGGGAACCAAGGGCGATGAACTGGAGGGCCGGAACAAAGGCTGCCGCATTCACCACCCGGCCTCAGTTCTTGAGTGAAAATTCTCTCATAAGCAAGTGTTCTCTTACTTGCCCTAAAGTACATGAAGCCTCCGTCAAACTAAACTATTACTTAACCATTGATAAGATTATCTAAGAGGTTATATATAAAATATACATATATTAATAAGCAATATATGTATTTATTAATATATTAACAAATGTATAAACACACATTAATTAAATATATGTATATTTAACATATATTAATAGATATTTATACCAGGTGTTGGTAGCGCACACCTTTAATCTCAGCACTCTGGAAGCAGAGGCAGGTGGATCTCTTCTGAGTTCAAAGCCAGTCTGGTCTTTAAAGTGAGTTCCAGGACAGCCAGAGCTGTTACACAGAGAAAGCTGTCTTGAAAAAAGATCTCTTGCTCAGCTGTGGAAACTGGGGAGCACCCTGGGCTTTGTCTGAGCCACTGAGCCCCATCTTCAGATCTTGCTCCACTGTGACAGGGTCTCACTATGTAAACCAGGCTGTCCTTGAACTCGCACCCTGCATTGCTCCTGCTCACTGCTAGAGATTACAGGTGTGCAGCCCAACACCCAGACTGTTTCCTTTTAAAGCAGACAGCCCTCTATTCTGGAGGTAACAAACTCTGCTCATTGTGACCATGACAGGCCTCTTACAAAACTATCCCCGTCGTCTTTCCCCAATCTGCAACTGCAAACAGCACTTTCCAGCAATTCCCTTCCTTTCATACCTCTTATTCCCAAACTGTACTATCTGTCTGCAATATCCCCTTGGCCCTGCATCTACTTAAGTCTCCGTGTCCCTGTTCGGAGCAACGTCTGAACATGGGCCGTCCTGCCTCTACTTTCTGCTGTTAATTCCTCTTCAACCTCCAGGAAGCTCATTTTTTGGTTACCTGATCTGTATCATTGTGTCTTGTTAAAGTTTCTTTTGTGGAATAATCTGGTGTTGCACATATTTAACTAAACTTTCATATACTTCCTCCACTAATTATCTTCATGAAGACAGAAGGCCTGTGTTTAAATAGGTGAACAATCAATTCTACTCCAAGTGTCAAGTTTACTATACAGAGAGAAAGCTGCCCAAATTCTAAGTGTACAGTTGAACAACTTTTCACAAAACGAGTAGTGATTATAAGCACCATGAGACTCACGCAATGCCAGCATTAAGAACCCCTGAGCTCTCTTGCCCCTCAGACAGTATCCTCCAAAACCCTAACTTCCAACACCACATTAGTGAGTTTGGTTGCCCCTGAACTTGGTTTGGCTGGACTAGAACAGACTCTCGGTTTCTCTGGCTGAGACTGATCTGTGTTGGCTGTAGTGGAGTGGTTCTTTCTGGTGCTTGACAGCTGTGCTACTGAAGTGCTGAGCTGACCCACCCTCATCTGTCACAGCAACAGCATGGGAGCCTGAGAGACGACGCTCTGAGCAGTCCGACGTCATGCGTGACACAGGACATAGAAGGCTTCCATTCAGATGCATACTGCCTTTTTCTTCACAAAGGCACTGCTACCATGAGTGCACCGAGGACATCACATCACAGTGCACCTATCCACCCTCCTCAATGGACACTTTGTTTCCTGTCTGGGGCATTCTGAAGACTGCTGTCATAAATGCACTTGTTATATGTCATCTGGAATGTACTGGGTGGGCACCCCACCCTCCGCAGCCAACTGCACACTCTCTTCCCGGCTGCAGGGTCCCGTCACGCACATGTGCTAGCTTCTTGGTGTAGTATGTTGAGATGACAGAGCAGAAGCGCGTTGCTATGTTCCTGGTCACTGCGCAGCTCTTTGGACAGCTCCTACTGAAGCCCTTTGCCTACTTCACCGCTGAGCTGACGTGCGCACAGATCCGCAGACATTCTCAGTGTGCTCAGGGCGCTGTGCTGCAGATCTCTGCCCTTCATGGAGTGCCTTGCTAGGCTGCCTTCTGCCTCCTGCATGCCTATTCCTATCCTTGGCAACACTGTCATCTTTTGAACTGATTGACTGATCGATGGATTTGTTTGGTTTTTTGAGACAGGGTTTCTCTGTGTAGCTCTGGATGTCCTGGAACTCACTCTGTAGATCAGTCTAGCATTTACTACTACTTCCCTCTCTCACGCAAACTGTGCAAGATTCCACTTTAGGAGCAAAAATAGTCATCCAAAGGCTGGCCTAGCTAACTCATGCCTGAGAGAAGGCCCAAAGACCTGGAATATATGGCATCTGGTTCTGCTAGGCATAGTTAAAGAGGTTCTTTATTTTCAAGTATACAGAGTATTGAAAAAATAATGAACACTATAAGAAACAGCTTCTTATGGTTTGAAAAGTCCCTCTCACACTCACTGAAATCTAATTTCTGTGGCAATGGACACGGGTGATAGGGTTCTTAAGAAGTAAAAGTTTAAGGTCAGATGGCGCACACCTTTAATCCCAGCACTCGGGAGGCAGAGGCATGTAGATCTCTGTGAGTCTGAGACCAGCCTGGTCTACAGAGCAAGATCCACGACTATGCAGTGAAACCCTGTCTCGAAAAACCAAGACAGAAAACCAAAGGGTGTAAGTCACGGGGGCTCTGCATTAACGAACAGGTGACTGCTGTCAGCAGAGGTGTGCACTAGAATAAATCCCGAGGAACTCTAGGCCCCTCACACATCCACATGCTCTTTTATGCAGGCTTTCCCCCCATGTGACGTCTCTACTACCTCATGACACAGTATGGGGGACCTCTCCAGATATGACCTCTTCGTTTGGGACTCCCGGCCTCTAAAGACATAAAATAAAGCTCTATTACAGACATGCAGTAAGACACAACTGTGCATTTATTTACCTGTGTCTGTATGCTTTTCTCTATCAGGTTGTTAGTGCCTTGAGAGCAGGTTACGCTTCGCCTTGGATTTGTGCCTTGTTTAAAACCTGGCTCAAACTAGCACAAAATAGGTAATTGCTGAAATGATTCAACAATCAAACACAGTACAGCTGAGCTCCTATCCTTTTCCACGTTTCCTTGAATTCTCTAGGACAAGTCTTGTGTTCCTATGTGGCATGCTCAGCTACTGTTTCTAGAGCTTCCTGTTCCGTGCGCTTCATCTTCAGGCCTCTCCATTTCCACCCAGCCGTCTGTCTGCTGAGCCCTGCTTTCTTCTTACTGCATGACACTGGGGCACAGGGAGGGGCATGGGGACGCAGTCAGGGGTCTCTGGAGAACACCAATTGCTCCATCAACAGAGATCTTGGGGAAAATAAAATACGAAAAACAAGACCATTTTAAAACTACCTTTCTGGAAGTAACCGTATATGCTGCTAGAGATGCCTTCTTACTCTTCCAAATCCTTAAGAAAGGAAGAGGGAGGGAGAGGGAGAGACTGCAGGGAGAGACTGCAGGGAGAGACTGCAGAGAGAGACTGCAGAGAGAGACTGCAGAGAGAGACTGCAGAGAGAGACTGCAGAGAGAGACTGCAGAGAGAGACTGCAGAGAGACTGCAGAGAGAGACTGCAGAGAGAGACTGCAGAGAGACTGCAGAGAGACTGCAGAGAGAGACTGCAGAGAGAGACTGCAGAGGAGAGGAAAGGGGAAAGGAGGCAGGAGGAGAGAGGAAAGCTCACTTCCCATGTGGCGAGCACAGCACTTGAGGAGGGCATCTCATCGAACCCACCGTGATGCATTTGCCGGCGGCAGGAAGAAACGGTACTGATCTGTGAAGCCTCAGGAAACACCCAGTCATTAACTTTCTGCTTTTGGTGAGACGTAAATGAGAGAAGTCATGAAAATACCTGTTCAACAGTTCAGCCAAAGCCAAACACCTCTATTTTCTTTAGCTGTTAGTCTAACACAGGCATAAAGATTTTCAGTTGGATGCCTAGGGTTTAAAAGAGTGTAGATGGACACACACGGCAATATATATTTTTACAAAACTGAAAACTTCTGAAATCTTTGGCACATCCATTTCAGGAATATAGACAAGAAAATTCACTATATTCATGCTTAAATGAGAAAGTAGGTTTGTTAAAGGTTGATAAGTATAAAGACTTCTGTTTTTATATTTATATTCACAAGTGTTTTTAACTTACAAGTATTCTTTCATAAGCTTCACCATCCTAGTGTTTCTGAGAGAGAGAGCAGGCCTCAAGCTTGTCCTGGCTGCAGAACCTTTTATTCTCCAAACAAAATCTTAGTTACGATACAAGTTTAAAGAGACAACAATAGCAACAGCTATGTTTTTCCAAAGGTTTATAATTTTTCAAAGGTTCCTTTTTTCTTTTTAAAATTTCTCTTTTCAGTGTAGAGATGAGGAACCGAGGAGACTCACCCCCAGAGGCCACTCCTAGGGACCTTTCTGCCAGAAGGAACACATTTTGAAACTTTTATTCTTAGAAACGATTTTGGCAAGTTGGAGACTGAAATCTGGAGATGAACCTGAGTCACACGCGCAGCCCCAAAGACCACTGTTCTTCAGAACAGCGTGGGAAGAGATGGGGATTACAAAGTGACTGCATTTTGGAAAGATGTTTCCTTCTGATCACATTACGCAGTGAAGAAGGACCGGAAAGAGCAAGCAGCGCTTGTCTTCTGCGCGGTAAGCTTACGGGCAGTCTGCCTCTTTTGGTCCCTTATGAGGCTTTTTCTGATATAGTCTATGAGTTTACATTATTCCCCTAAGAAGAAAAATAGTATTTATTTTAAAAGTGGGTTCTTCAGTAGCTTTTTCATATCGCTTTATTTCGGTTGGTATGTAAAACATCAGTAATTCCACTGGTTCACTGAACTGAAGTAACTGTCCTTGGTTTGATAAAAACAGAAGACAGTGGGTTCCAGGGAAGCGGACTCTCCTACCCAGCCTCTCTGTACTGGAGCTGAGTTGTGAGTACCCCAGAAAAAGGCACTCTGTGCTTTGGTTTCTGTGTCTTGTAAATGGTGTTTAATTCTAGGAAACTTCTGTCCTGCATTCTGCAGATGGCTGATCCAGAAGTGTCTCCATCCAGGCACTCTCTTCTCCTAGCACTAAACACGACTATTTGCTGACTTACTGCCTGTTTCTACCTATAAACTAAAGTTTCACGAAGTCAAAGACAATGCTCAGTATTTGCCAGTGTGTTCTCCAATGCCTGGGACAATGTCTAGCGATTGTTTATAAACATCTGCTGAGCGACTGTTGAATACAGAGCCACATGAAGACATTCTTTTATAAATAGGCTGTCAAAGATCCTATTTTCAGTACTGTTTATATCTCTGAAAACTTCAGCATTGGCCCAGTGTCACATTCACGACACATACTTCATAAAAGCTGTATTAACTGCCCCCTGGCTCACCCAGATAAACCTATTCTAGGACCACTGACCCTTTGTGGGGAGAGCCCGTGTCTCGGAGAACGAGCTTTCTGGAACACCGAACGAGGCTTTGCTACTTCACCATTTCTAGAGCACTCCAGTCCCACTGTCACTTAGCTGAGACACTACCAAAAGCTCATCTCAATGCACTGATTCTTACCACGTGCCTCCCACACACACTGTGGAGCAGCCACTGAGGCAGAAGCCATCTTGTCAGGCATCCAAACAGTGTAGTGTAACAATGGCAAACCAACAGTCTCAGAGGCGCTTTTACAACTAAATGGAGATCTTAAAACACCAAAACAAACAGTGTAAGAAAAATAACCACAGAAGGTACCATATGAGCAGAGACGTAACATTTTAAATGCTTGCAAATACTTGGTTTCAAAGCATAAATGGAGCATGTGGGCTTTCCACACCCTTTCCTGCCAAGTCTCATAAAGCTGACTACCCTGCAGTCATCTGAAACAGCTGTTAGCATTCAGCCTCAAACATCTGGTTTCACAATACAGACCTATTTGCACTGTACAACTCAGATGCCTGTGTGCTCCCACTATAGCTGCGCTGAGATAATCCTTCTCCAGTCGGCTGCTGGCAAAAACATGGGTGAGAATTACTTTAAATAGACAGGGCAAATGGTAACCCCAAAGGCAGGTCCTGACTGCACTGGGTTTTTTTCTCAAGTTCATGAAAAACAAAATGTGAAATGCTAGGATTCTTGATGAACGATAATGTCACCTTCACTTAAAACTGTGGGCTTTCTCAAACTAAATTTGATGTTGAGCACACTGTTCCTGCGAGAACTCAATATAAACTATCAAGTCCACCTCACTTGGAGTTGTTGGAAGGTCCAGGCCACAGTGAAAGATCTTAGTCTAGAAATAAGTTGAGTGGTTTACAGCATTTCCCCCTTTCTGGTATAAGCAGCCTGTTTCCTAGGGCTGTACAGAAACATAAATATCTGGCTGTGGTTTTAGGCCTCTGAGGGCTTCATGGCACTACAAAGTAACACCTTGGAGACTAATGACAGGTGCATTCAATGGTTTTTACTCTTCTCAGCAGATATCAGCTTTGGTTGGTCAAGTTCAACTGACTGGGTTTATCGTAACTTTTAAAATGCAAGTCCTATCATTAGCCTCCTCTTTCTCTCCAGTCTGCTGTGGGATGTTCTGTATGTCAGATGTGTTGCTCTGATGGGTTAATAAATAAAACACTGATTGGCCAGTAGCCAGGCAGGAGGAAGTATAGGCGGGACAAGGAGGAGAAGAATTCTGGGAAGTGGAAGGCTGAGTCAGAGACACTGCCAGCCACCGCCATGACAAGCAGCATGTGAAGATGCCGGTAAGCCACGAACCACGTGGCAAGGTATAGATGAATAGAAATGGTTAATTTAAGATATAAGAACAGTTAGCAAGAAGCCTGCCATGGCCATACAGTCTGTAAGCAATATAAGTCTCTGTGTTTACTTGGTTGGGTCTGAGCGGCTGTGGGACTGGCGGGTGACAGAGATTTGTCCTGACTGTGGGCCAGGCAGGAAAACTCTAGCTACACCAGTCTGTTACTCGAACCTTGTTCTTGAAGGGCACTCAAAAACAGATAAATGATTACACAACTCAAAAGACCATCTGCCATCCTACAAAATGCTAGTCCTACTTTACCCTATTCTTATTTTTTTTTATGCACATGCGTGTTATGCTTGCATGTGTATCTGCAACTCATGCATGCCTATTACCTACAAAGGCCAGAAGAGGCATCAAATCCCCTGGGACTAGAGTTACAGATGGTTGTTGAGCCACCACGTGGGTGCTGGAAACAGAGATCAGATCCTCTGGAAAAGCAGCTAGTGCTCTTAACTGCTGAGCCATCTCTCCAACCCTTGAAAAAATACAACTTAAGAAATACCCTGCAGTTTAGAGAACTGATTAATGAAGGAACTGGGAACTTTTTTTATTTCCCAACTTAGCATTCTTCTTTGTGTGCAGCAACCCAGATAAGTAATTCCAGGTAGCTGTGTGTACTCTTTCCAACCTTACCTCTTTATGCACCTTCCAACTGTCTACCGTCACATTGAAGAGAGCTTTGAGGGCCTCGATGGCACAGTCTGTCTCCTGAGGTGAGAGAGGAGGTCCATTATGGTCTATGGCCGATTCATACTCATCGGTCCACTTGATGCTAAAGGCACTTTCCAAGATCTGGGTTAGCAGCGGGAGTCCCTGGAGCTCATAGCGCAATTGTGACCTGATGTCAGTGTGCAAAAGTGACAAGAGGAAGAGCAAGCGCAAGTCAAAGCACTTTATGTCATTGATACATTTTCGGTCCTTGCACTTTCTCAGGAGGTTACAGAGCTTTGCAGCGAGATTCAGTTCCAGGCTGAGCTGCTGGGCCATCTGACTGTTGAACACGATGTTACACAGACACTTTAACGATTCTACAATAACCGGGAACTCTGACACCTTCTCCAAAGAATCATCCGACTCATGCAGCTTGGCTAGTCTCAGCAGTATTTGCATATTTTCCTTAGTTGTTACAGGAACTAAAATCTTTTTGTCTCTGGAGAGAATGCGGAGTACTTCCAGGCAGGACACTTGACATGTTGTTGGGACATCCTTTACAAGGACTTTAAATATACCTTCACAGAGTTTCTGAAAAACAAGAACAAGTTTGCAAAAATCATTACTTGGCTGATATTATTTTAAACAGAATGTTTTCTACCAGTGTAGGCTAAAGATCTGGCTCTAAGAGGCAGATTGTTATTTTTTAGATCAATCACAAAAACATCTGAACCAGAAGACAGCTTCTGTTTGGTACACATCTTTCACTTCTACAGCTATGGAAACTGAGGGCCAGGGAGGGTGAGGAACTTGCACTGGGCAATGGATTGGTGGCACAGGTGGAGCTAGGGGATGCAGTCACTGCCTTCTTGGTCCACTGTTTTTTCTCTTAAAAACCATATATTTTATCTTAGATCACTAGAATAAAGTATTTTCCATAGCTTTAATCTTAGCAGGACTTTAAAGAGTAGTATTGGGATAGAGGGAATTAGGGCAAAACACAGCTGTTCCCTCCTGAGAGGTAAGGCTAGCTGGAGAACTGGCCCATAGCTGTGTGGGGGTGCCCAGGGAGGCAAGAGGATACTGGCTCCCTTGGAGCTGGAGTTATAGGCAGTTGTCAGCCACCGGATGTGGGTGCTGGGACCAAACTTGGGTCCTCTGAAAGGGCAGCAAGGGCTCTTAACAGCGGAGCTCTCTCTCCAGCTCTTATCTTGTTTCAAAAGTACTTGTACTACCAAATTTAGTAACACTGCCTCAAAATCAATGTTAGCTTTCTTCTTAAACTGCAGGTCTGCATCTCTCAAACTTAATCTCATATATAGACCAAGTGTTATCATTCTATTAAGACATTTCTGTATTTCATTATTTTTTAAAAACAACAGACAAAGGAAATAAGATTGTTTAAAATTTTATTTTGTGCATTATTAGTGTTTTGCCATGGGTTTTGTGTTCCCCTGAGTTGCGTGTGGGTGCTGGGAATTGAACCCAGGTCCTCTGGAAGAGCAGCTAGTGCTCTTAACCGCTAAGTCATCTCTCCAGCACCAATAAGATTTTTTAAAATAAAGTTTCTATTAGTCTATCATTAGACTTTAACTCTTCAAAAAGAAGCTACCTGGGGTCAAACATGATTTTGCCAAGACTCTGAGGTCATGGGCAAAAAACCTACCTGATACAGACTATTCATACAACTAATAAAAGTACTAATTCTAATGTAAATGTTTTCTAATAAAGGTAAGAAGGAGCTTTACTTGACAAGCTAAAAACCAAGTTCCATAACCATGTCAACTCTACCCTGTCTCATCTGGTAACAAGACTTTCTTTTAATGTCTTAACATCACTGTTAAGGCAGTATTTTAAATGGGTATTGTCTAGGGCTAGAGAAAGTATGGCCGTTATTAAAATTACATTGGGCAGGGAAATTCTTCCATTTAAGATATGTCAAATTTAAAACAATTACACATAGTATGCATACTATTTCTCATGTGGTACAATCCTGGAGTAAAATCAAACAATCTTTACCACCACACACTTTTTTTCAAGAAAGAAATGATCTATCTTTCTATATAAGAAACCTAGAATACAGGACTAGAGAGATGGCTTAGCCATCAAGAGCACTGGCTGCTCTTCCAGAGGCCCTGGCTTTGATTCCTGGCAACCACACAGAGGCTCAAAACCATCAATAATTCATTTCCAAGGATACAATGCCTCTTCTGGCATCCATGGGCATTGCACGCACATGGTTCAGGCATACATACCAACAAAACACCCATACACATAATAAAAAAAGAAAAAGAAAATAACTATGGAATTGAATAAATATAAAATGTAACATGTGAATATGGTATAGTACACAGATATCTTTACCTTCTAAACCCAAAACAAAAACAGAAATCTACACAGTCCCTTTCTTCTTCAGATACAAGAAGGAAGACAGTATGAAGGTGAATTAGAACAACCAAGGCTATACAGACCTACCAAAAGGACCGAGAAACTGAGACCTATGAAGAAAGCACACCAAGTCAGAGATGCTGAAGAGTTTATCCTTTAAACCCAAAGGTTTAGCCAAGATCACCTCGCAACTAAAGACAAGACTCTGTTCTCCAGCAGTTGTCAATGCTGGTTTCTCCTGAGCATGTCATTTCTCATGACCAACAGACACACCTCATGGGATGACTGTTAGATAGCTTTTCTGTCTTTTAAAAAGTAATACCAACTTTTAGATCTCAACTGATTTCCGAAAACGCAAGTACTTAAGAACGTGTAGGACTGGAGAGGTGGCTTGTCACGCAAGCATGAGGAGCAGAGCTTGGAGCTCTAGACTTCATATGTGTGTTGGGTGAGCATGTAGCCTGCCTGGAATTCCAGGGGGCAGGAGGCAGAAATGGGATCGCTGGACCAACCTGGTTATCTGAACTACTTGTACTGGTGAGCTCTGGATTCAAATGAGAGACCCTGCCTCAATAAATACGATGATGGGTGACCAAGAAGACATCTTACATCAATCTTGAATTCTCATTCTCTCTCTCTCTCCCTCTCCCTCTCCCTCTCCCTCTCTCTCTCTCTCTCTCTCACACACACACACACACACACACACACACCCCTGACTTGCACACAAATGTGTATCCATATACGTGCCTACACATACACACAAGCACGCACACCACAAACACATGAAAAAGAACATATAAAAGTAAGAAGCAAGTGGTATTGAATAGATATACTTACTATTTTACTGGACACAGTAAATTCTATTCAAAGAATTTTAGAAGAAAACAATTATGTACCACTTTGGGGTCAGTCAGAAAAATTGGATGTTTATGTTTAAACCAAGCAAAGGGGCTGAAGAGGCAGCCTTCTCTGTGACGCTGACTGCATGGACTACTTCCACATTTCAATGGCCCTCTTGTGTTTTTCTCTCATTCTGCCCTGCCAGTATTTATCAAGCTTGTAGTGGTGCTGGGGACTGAACCTAGGGCTTTGTGAATGGCACACAAGTGCTCTGTCACTGAGTCAAAGATGAGTACTCATCAAATTGATTTTACTCTTAAAACGTATTGTATGCTTACAAAGTAAAAGGATAAGTCCCAGTAACAAAAACCAAAGAGTAAGAGCCCAACAGTTCTCCAATGCCCATACCATGGAGTACCAGAAACAAATTAAGCAATTGGTTCCTGAACTGAAAGTCTAGTTGTAGCAACGGTTCTCAAACATCAACATGCATCATAACTACTCAAGGGCCCACTAAAAGCTGTTGTACCTCACCTCCAGTTTCTGACTCAATAGAGGTGGAGAGAGGCTGCAGAACTGGTACCTTTACCAAGTTTTCTGATGATGTTGCTCCTCCGGTGGTCCAGAAACCACACTCTGAGAACTACTGAATACAGTTAGCACAGACTGACACATCTTAGGTTCACTCTCAGATGTATGCAGAAATGCAGACACATGGACACAGAACAGCAGGCAGAGTTGAAGGCCGAAGGCACAGATACATTAACTCTTTAGTGTCCTTGGCTGTCAACATGTAAGCAGGGCAGGGATAGGAATGAGTATTGTTGTTGGATCACAAGTCTTTTTTTTTAATGTTAGAAACCATCCATGTGTGAGGCACATTACTTTTTAAGGTTGACTCTGCGTTTGAAACCTGTTCATCTTACCAAGGACCCTACAACCAGAATAGGATGGTGTAGTCAGGAACGGGAGTTGGCATTTAACTTGTCTGTATTCCATGCTTGTCTCTTGTCCTTATTCCTGGTGTGAACTTGTAAGTTCTTTTTTCTTTGGACATTGCACTTATCTTTAATATCACACAAATACAGCACTTAGAACAATGCCTGGCATGTGGTAAACATTTAACACAGGTTTCTATTATGCACACTCACAAGACAAAAAAATCCTAGTCTTCAGTTTGGTATTTAAGACCCTCTGATCTGCTTTTAAGTTTTTTTTTTTAAACGTACGTGTGTGTGTGTGTGTGCGCGCGCACATGGACAGAGGTCATAGGACAACTCTGGGAGTTGGTTTTTTCCTTCCAACAAGTGAACATGTGAGTTCTAGGGAACAAACACCTTTACCTACACAGTAATCTGGCTGGCCTAACCTGTCTTTTGAGTTTTCTCTCATACTAACTAGGTATCCTCTGAGTCTGTAGTTCTTGACAAATTATCTCACATTTAGCTCTTCTGTGTTCTGACCCTCTCCCCTCTATGTATATCAACCCTTCTCTGTCTATAGTTTAGCCATTTTCTGAGCTAAGTTTACATTTTACTGTAAGTTTTCCCTAACCACCTTAACCCCCAACATTCTTCCTTCCCAAGGAATATCCCAGTGACAATTGCAGTCATCCTGTATTTAGTGCATCTCTCCTGTCTTCCTACGGTTGGCCTCAACAACTAACGCTGTCTGGCAGCACAAGGACTTGCTTTTACAGAAGAAGAAAACGTACTGTACTGCTGTTTGAATCAGGAAGGCCTGCCTTAATATCTGACTTTGCCATTATGAGCTTGCCGGGGGGGGGGGGGGGGGTCTAGCTGTATAATTAAGACATGTTATTTAACTTAGAACAGTTATGTTCTAAGCTCCAGTTTCCCACTTGTATAATGGGAATAATAACACAAGCATCTCATGAGCGATGCCATGGGACAGACATAAAAACAGTCCTTCATTACTTCACTTTTCTGTAACTGTTACTAGAGCAGGTGGAACACAGGAAACAGCCACAGAACTAATGGAAGCTCCCAAGCTGCCAACATTATCGTCTTATTAACATTGTTTTAATGCTTCTTTTGAGGAAGAAAAAAGCAGCAGAAACTTCTGTTGTGAAAAAAGGCCTCCACATAGGCCACTTCTCCAGAAGGGCTTAATTAGCTAAATGCATATGTTGTCTAAAATACAAACTTAAGAAGTTGAGCAGGGGTATGGATCAGAAGGAATCAGGGAAAGAAGTAAGTGTGATCAAATACACTGCATGAGTGTGTAAACCTCTCAAAACTATAATAATAAAAACAATACTCACAACCATACTATGTTCTATGTATCAGACAAAGGTCTTTACCCTGAGTCAAGCTATTTGAGTTTTAGTAACATGCATATTATTTTAACAAACAATTATAACCATGTATACCTGATTTTGTTTCCTGACATTTTAAAAAACTCATTTTCCCAATTACTACAGGGTCCTTATATAAAGGTAATTTTTAAAAAGATTTATTTTTACTTCA
This sequence comes from Peromyscus aztecus, assembly GCA_902168405.1. Lineage (NCBI taxonomy): Eukaryota > Metazoa > Chordata > Mammalia > Rodentia > Cricetidae > Peromyscus > Peromyscus aztecus. The sequence goes on from CABHPQ010168724.1 coordinate 40,278, forward strand.
TGTGTATGAGTATCTTGCCTGCATGCATGTATGTGCGGCACATACATGCTTGGTACCCTCAGGGGCCAAAAACAAGCATGAGATGCCCTGGCAATGAGTTACGACAGTGATAACTACCCATGAGGGCACCAGGACTGCTGAGCCACTTCTCCAGGGCTCCCCAAATAGAACTTGAAATGGATACACCGAATGCAATCCACGCTGTCACTGCAGCTTTAGCATGAAATGCAGCCAGGCCAGCAAGCTAGTGGATTCGCAGCTCGGAAAGGTAGGGTTTCTTTATGCATCTGTAGAATTCAGTCAGCTTTGGCTTCAGCTGTGAAACAAGCAAGGTTAGCTATGAGGTGAATGTGAACATCCCAATGATCTATTATCATCCGTACACTCCTAGGAGACTCTTAAAACTATTCTAAAAGCAAATTTCAACTTTTAAACATAAAGAGAACACCTTTGTTTAAAACCTGATATCACAATCTCCATGCAAACCCGAAAGAGGCTTCCTGAAACCATGTCAGGTGGGTAACTGCCCACTCAGTCAGTTACTAGACCATAGAGAGATGAGGACAGAGACTGAGACAGGTATAAAAGTTGAGAGTGTTCACTCAGCAATCTCTACAGTAAGTTAATGTTGCTGGGACAACTAAGAAGATGGTTATTTCTTTTAGTGGTTAATTTCGATTGCATTTCACAAAAGTACTATGCTCCAGCATTTAGGAGAAAATGAACACAATAAAGCCCTCAGTCCTTATCACAAATCATCTGTGAGGCACTGTTATAGATAAGCATCTTATCTTTTGTAAGTTGTCTTTGATTAATATAACAAGGAACTAAAACTAACTGGGATCCAGAGAATAAAACAGATAAAGCTTCCTAAGTATGCTGATCCAGAGTTTCATCATTAGGCACTGAGGCAGAAATGGAAAGCTGCTCACGAATGACTCCATTTTCCCTTTCTTAGGTAGGAACAGAGCAGCAGCAACCCATGGCTGCCTGGCTACACCACTTTTCCAGCTAGTCAGAGACAATGCCACTGAGGTCCTGCCAATTCAGGGCCATTATGGTCTAAGACCGTGGCTTCGGCTTTTTCACTTTCTCTTCCTGTCTACAGCACAACTTAGGAATGGCAGCCCGGTCTAGGCCAGGACTTGGCTTAGACAGTGAAGTCTGACTTGACAACTTGGAAGGAAATGAGCCCCATCCCCAATCAATTCACAGAGCAGAGCAATTTGCATATGGTTACCTCAAAACTGTTACTTGCAAAAAAAGTAAAAGGTAACACCTTAATTCCTTAAACCACTTCTATCTTGCTCTTTGTCATTTTAAATGTGTTGATTCTTTTGTTACAATTTAGTTATCATCTGAACAGAAGGCACGGTTGAAGTATGGGTCTCCTGCATGATCTTTCCACAATTTTCTATGCCAGCAATTTGTACGTTAACAGAAGTTATTACGGTCTACTGCAGAGTCTAACAGCAACTTTTTCTGTTATTAAAAAGAAATTTTGGTATTAACCAAAAATAGAAATTTTGATATTAACCAAAAGACAGGCTGGTTTGTACATTCATTTGTTCCTCTCTTTCGCCACAGTCAAGAATTCCCTAAGTGTCTATTTTATAAGTCCAGGTGAGGAGGAGAGACAATGGCAAAGGTCTAAGGATTTAGAGTCAAGTGGAGAGGCACCAGGAAATCGAAGCTGTGTTAATGTAAGTGCTCCTCACAGATCTTCGCCAGAAGTTTCTTATATTATTGACAAGTTAGATTAGAAAATTCTTTGTTTGGAAGGTTGTTTCGTGTTTTAGGACATTCATGGGAATTTTCAGTTTCTACAGGATGTTAATAACATACCAGCACTGCCACCAAGTCATCACATAGAAAACGTCTATGGAAGTTATTAAAAGTCTCCCAAGAGACACAATCCTCTCCCCTCATTGAGAAACACTGATCAGCCACCTAGCACATACCTTGAGTATGTAGGATTTTCAAGGTACTCTGTGTGTGTGTGTGTGTGTGTGTGTGTGTGTGTGTGTGTGTGTGGCAGGAGGGGGTCGGGGGGTGGACAAAGGCAAAATTGTGATGCTAAGCAGATCATAGGCTAATGGAGAAAGCAAAAAACAAGTATAAACATCTAAAATACTATGAAGCATTATAACAGAAGAAGGCAAGATGAAGTAGCTGGAGAAACGTGAGCTTGGGTGATGCTTAGGCAGGTTGTGAGCGTGAGAAACTGCAAAGAGCAGAGGACAGCAGTACAGGCAGAGCCAGGTATGTCTGCGGTGTTGAAAGCCCACGTGGTGAGTCTAGGGGCAGGCTGCCGTGAGACGAAACTGAAGGTAAGCAGGATCGGCCTTGTGGAGTCTCACAGACTTAGCTCATCTGCTATGAAGAGTCACTAGAGAGTTTATGCAAAGAAGAGCTAAGCCCAGCTAAAATTTAAAAACCAAACCACAGCAACCTGGCTATCCACGGAGAAGAGACTGGGGAAGAGCAAACGCGGCTTCAGTTGTGGTGGGAGCAGGGGACTGACAGGGCTTACCGTGTGTGAGAAAACTTCTGGCTTCATCAACACACTTACAGGAGAGGGGTGAGTGGGAGAGGACAGGCACAGGGAACTCTGCAAGGTCCCAATACGCTTGAAATGCTCATAAAAATGTCCAAGAGGAAGTGGAATGTATGTGCTGGAGCCATAAGCAGCCGTCCAAACTATGCTTTCTGTATGAGTAGGAACAGCTCACTTATGACTGGATCGGAGTGCACAGAGAAAACCAGAGAAAGAAACGGGACAGGAGTCCTGGAAAATGCCAACACCACGACTGGTCTTGAAGAGGAAATTTAGAAGTGTGGGTGTTCTGGGAGACTGAAGAGGGCATTTTATGGATGGGATGCTCAGCAGCTTCAAATGCAGACAAAAGATCCAACAGCTTAAGGCTCTGGCAGTGCCAGACCACGAGGCCCTTGATAAAGACCTTTCTAAAGTACACCTGGAAGTGGGAAGTGGATAGTAGACCTCTCAAGACATGCAAGAGACACTGGAGGTATGCAGAGGGACCATCTGCTAGAGAGAAGCTGTCTTCCTTTCTTTCTGTAAAGATGAGACGGACTAGACGGTGTGATGGGAGGGATGGAGTCTGGATCCCCTCCAAAGGGAAATGAGAACTTATGGGAGGGTGCTAAGCAGGAGAATGTGAGACGTGGAAGTTCCTTGGGAAGGAACAGCATCCTGACTTAATGTGGAAACCGGGTAAGAAAAAGAAAGAAAAGGAGGCAGGACCAGAGGCACAGAGCGCAGCGAAGGCTGTGCGAGCCTGGTGAGAAAGGACAGAGGTCTGAATTAAGACAGTGGAGGTGACCTGGGAAAAGTACAGTGACAAAGAAAGTTGAACTGGATGATTTGAAAAGGGGGAAGAAGAAAATGAAGCCCAAGAACTTCCCTGGTGTCCAGCTGACTAACCTGGCTAGTACTATCCACTGAGGTGACTTTTTCCTAAAGTTGCCAGCAAGAAGGATAGCAGACTTTGCTGTCATAGTCCCACAGTGGTCACGTCAAATAAAACATGAGCAAGCTCAATAGCTAGAAGAGCTCAGAGTCCCTGTAAGTGACCTGTATAAACTTATATTCAACTACCAGTGTCACAATACCCTTGGTGCAGGCACAGTAACTTGTTGATGGCTGTATGAACCTCTCTGCCTTCTCATTTTATTTCCCATATTTAGTTTCTTCTCAACTGCCCAGCTTGCTAAAATTACTCCTATCTTCAAAATAATGCCATCTTTTTCACCATCCCAAAGCAGGAAGTAATCTCTTACAGCTTTAAGTCCCGAGAACTTAATCTCTACTGCTGCAGAACTGAACGCTGTGACCTTGAACTGTATCTGTGGCGACTCATCTCTCTTATCAGCTTGGAGCAAGGCAGGCCCTGCAATGTATTTCTGCTCTTCCCTAGGTATGTCCGACACACTGAATGTCAGCAAATACACATACCAAGCATGCTACTACTCACGCAGTGCGAGCTACAAAGTATTATGTTCCCAGTATTTAACAGGTTCTGCTAAAGCTCTGAGTCTCATTCCCAGCTTCATGACTTCAGATAAAATGGCACGCTCCTTTAACATCCTCATCTGCCAAGAGTACCTGTTTTGTGGATTGTTGGGAAAATTAAAGGAGACAACATGGATGTGATACTTGCCATATACAAGAAATGAAGTCAAAATGGGTGTTCTTAACATTAACCATTACTATGTATTAAATTAGGCCAGTGAAGGGAGATGGTGACTACGATTTTCCTCCTTAAACAGACCCAAGTCCTTAAACACTGTCCTACAATCCCCCCCCCTTTTTTTTTTAACATTTTGCGCTTCTATTGCAGTGGTACTGCTCTATTTTGTCTGCTACTTCTCATCCATGACCATGGACTTCTCCTTGCTATTTCCCCATCCTGACTACAGTGCTACTTCATCTGGACTCACTGGAATCAACCAGTCCCTCTAGAGTGACAGGATAGGATTCTAACCTTAAATAGACTCTGTACATTCATCTGGGGATGTGGCCCCATGTCAGGGTCCTAGTGCATCTTCTGGACCACAATGATACTAAAATACTGGGATGTGTATGTTAAACGTGCATTAGAAATTACAATACAAAAGTCATAGGAATTTTTAAATTTTTTAAGAAGAGAGTGTCCAAGGAATTTTTATAGTCAAAGCAAAGTCCCTTGGATGATGTCTTTCTGGCCACTCAAGGTTATGCTCTCCACCAGATGTCAGTGGATATATATTCCACAGGGATCTAATTTTAGTTCTTAACCGGAACTGAAGGTCAGCCACCTGAATCTGATAGTTCTAAACTTTTGTCCTCTGTATACAGCAAGTGAGCAAAAGCAAGAAAGGAGGAGGGACAGAGTGATGGAGGGAGGGAAGGGGGAGGGAGGGAGAGAGGAGAGACAAGGGAAGTTATTGAATCTGTAGTGGGAAATAACTTAGTAACTGGTTGTCCATTCTATAAGAGAACTATTCAAAAACTATATTTAAAAAATACTAAACAGTTAATGAATTACTACTAGAATAGTAAAACATGCTTTTAATAAAGGTCATAGAAAAGGATTCTGGGGATCAAATTTGAATATTTTTTATATAAAAAGAC
>CABHPQ010168725.1:6632-52932 GCA_902168405.1 Peromyscus aztecus
GTCAGGCTGCCCCACTCCTGTGCACACACACGTCAGGCTGCCCCACTCCTGTGCACACACACGTCAGGCTGCTCCAGCTGGAGCAACTGTTACACGTGACTCACTGTATTTTTACTGCACGTGGTTCGTTATCAAGGAAGCAGACAGGGCAAGGCATACAATTAAATTAGCTAGCCCTCTGCCTGGGTGAGAGCATTTCAGCTGCACAGGCTGTGACGTTACCAGCCAGTGCTGCCTCCATGTTCTAGTGACCGTTAATGTTTAATTACGTTTCCCAGTAAACTAACTGTCAGTTTTAATAACTTCCTGTCAGATAAGCCTGCAGGAAAAGTTCACATTGCTTAACTTACTTTTGAATGTAACTTAATTTTTTAAGTAAAAGCACTTACTCCCCTCCCCATCCCTTTTCCGTTCTCTGAGAATTTTGCACAAGGCATTTTGGTCATATTGGCCCCCTCCTCCCGGTCAGCCTACTCATTCCTTAATGGACAAATGATAAAAATGTTTCAGAAATCAAATTCTCAGTGAAAACAATGTCCGAACTGAACTGTGTGGGGCATCTGGATACATTGTCTCCCTTTGGAAAGCGGGTCCCCTGTTCTACCAGGATGTGCGGCTACAATGTTTTCCTCTGTGAATTGTAACTCAGCTTTACCTTTCTTTATCTATGTTGCACTAATCTGTTTTCCAAACTGACATCAGATCACATGCAGCCAGCAAGGCAAACTTATTCACCCTCTAGCACTAACTGTTTGGCGGACAAACCCATGTGTCATCATCCCACGGCTTAACGCTCCCATTTCCCTCCATGAAAGGCTTCAACCAGCTCAGCTGAAAAGCGCTTCCATGGCGACCTGCAGTGGAGTCACTGAGGCAGAATTGGACAATTTAGGAAATATTCTGGACCTTACTGTCTGCTTTTAAAGTGAAATCCATAGTGTTCTAGAAAGCAGGACCCTTATTTCCAGTAGTCATTTTTGACAGAAGAACCAAGGCAGAGTTCTACTTAAACTCCTTTATTTCTACCTGGGTGGAAAATACAGAAACACTCATTTTCACTGATACGGATTTCTGAACACTTGTTCACACTGACTCCTACGTCAGCTTGTGGTGCTCTTAAATTCCTAACTAGCGGGCTTTCTGTGTCAATGCTGACATTTCCATGTGTTAAAATGCTGAGGATCCAAGAATGCATAGGCTACTACCTGGGACAGGCATGGGAATAATTTATTGACAGGGAAAAAAAAAAGAACTTTTACAATTCTGAATTGTAAAATTCAAATTTTAAATAGACAAAATTTTAGATAAAAGTATCTAAAATTATCCAGCCAAACCTTCATTCTAAATGCCTCCAAATGCATGTTTATAAAATAAAAAGTTATTAAAATCAAGATGGCTGGAGATTAAACTGAGAAGGTTTAGTCAGGAAAACGGAGAGAATCATTAATTACAATGCACAAATCTTACTTCTCTCAAGGAACTAAGACTGGGAATAGAAGACAGAGCACATGGGTACAATGTGACACACCCACAATCCTAGCAACTGGGAGAAAGAGGCAGGCAGAACTCTGCAAATTAAGGCCAGCCGGGGATAAAACTCAGGTCACCAGTTCTCGGCAGCGAGCAGCTGAGTCATCTTGCCAGCCTGTTGTTTAAATCCATTCATCTACCCTGCATCTATTAAAGGGGTCTTTTGTATAAATGTCTTACTTAAAAAAATTGTACATATCCCGATCCTCTAATTCTGGTTTTCTGAGCTAATTATGCTTAAATTTAAAGAAGCATCTATTTCATGGAGAAGAAAATGAACTCAATGATTTTATATGGCTGTGATGGTCAGTTCTGAGTGTCAGCTTTACACAGTGCAGAATCCTCTGGGAAGGGAGAGTCAATAAGGGATGGTCTACATTGGGTTGCCCTGTGTGGGAGGGCCTGTCCACTGTGGGGGGGTGCCATCCCTAGGCAGGGGATTCTGAACTGTTTAAGAGAAAGCAAGCTGAGCAGTAGCTCTCCGCTCTCCACCGTGGATGTCCTGACCAGCTGCTTCCGCTGCCGCTGCCTTGACCTCCTCACAGCCACCACAGCCTATAACCTGGAATTGTGACCCAAATAAGTCTTTTCTCTCTTAGGTTGCTGTTGTCAGGATATTTTATCACTGCAGCAGAAAAAGAACCTAAGACAGTGGCCACTCAACAATTTGCTGTGGATGAACCTTACTGGACTTGCTCGCGGCAGAAATGTCTGTGTGAAGAGCACACCGACGGTGTTAGCTCCAGGAGTGCTCGGCAGCTTCGGTTCACACTGACCATTGTCTACAAGGCATTTGGGCTCAACCCTGACCACACACTGGCGTCACCACGGAGCTGTGGAAACACTACTGCCAGGTCCTAGGCTGGTGATTCTGATAATGATTGCTAGCATAATCTGGACACAGGAATTCCTGAAAGCTCTCCAGGTGGTTCCACTGTGTAGCTAGGTATCCCCATGAGTTTGGGGAGGAAAGTAAGGAACTGGCCTTGGTCTTAACACTAAGTAAGAAGGAAGAGCAATAAAGAAAATATCAGGAAGCCAGGGACCTGGACCTATGTCTGCTATTTGGTTACCTGACCTTCAGGGCTTTACTTTCCCATCTGTGAAATGGGAACAACAGTTTTTCGTGAAGCTGTTTAGAAGATTAAATCTGGTAACATACACAGCAGTTACAACAGCGTTAGCCCTTAATTTTTTGGAGTGTGTACATTCTTTGGGAGGTCATTTTAGGCAGGGCCTGGTTAATTAACGTTCACAAATCATTACTGTGGGTGAGAATTAAGGAAGGAGATAGAAAGTAAACTCATTTCCTTAAACCAAACTAGAACATGACTCCAAACTGCTTCTGAAAGTCAAATGTAGGAAATTCTATATAAATGTATAATGTTCATCACGTAATTTAGGGCAAGCCAGCTCCTTCTGAACTTCTGCAGACACCACCTGAACGTCTGTGTGGCATTTACTGCTGTAAGATCACAGCGGATGTGGCCTGGATGAGACCAAAGGAGGCATCTAATCCCAACTCTGACCCCGGAGACTCAGAAGTAGCCAGCCTATTTAGGCCATGGAATCGGCTGGCTTCCCCATTCCTGCATTTTTTTATGCTTCATTTTTTCAAACAACCTACAAATGGCTGGACAGCCATAGGTACCAGTGCCCATGTAACATGGCAGATACACTGTCGAGTAAAAACTTCAAAACTGATAGTCTCCAAATGGTGGCTCAGCACTTACTTACACACACACACACACCCATGTGAATGCATGTTCACACACATACACCCCCCACACCCCATGTGAATGCACACACATGCACACACACACACACACACACACACACACACACACACACCTGTGACTATACTTAAACAGAGCTTACTTAGAGATTCAAAGTATAGTTATTATACAGTCATATATAAATAAAATACAGTTATTTACATATTGCCCATACAATGTGACTTCATTTCTAAATATTCTACTTTAATAATGGTAGTACTAATTCAAAAAACAAAATCTTACCTCAAATATTTCAAAGCCATAAATGTCCAGAACACCCATGACCTTCTTCCTCACTTTGGTTTGTGCCTTAAAAAATATTTCATATTAATTAAGTTAATGCAGGCGTAACAGAACCCTGTGAGCAACCAAGAAGTACAGATCTGCTTTGAACTAGAACAATGACTCAGTTGTTCTGGTAAAACTAAGGTAAGGGTACTGGTGTGGAATCCTTCAGAAACTTAGCAATAATGATGTAGCACCAAAGGCCCCAACAGGGCTTCCTTCCTAAGCAGACAGTCACTGACTCTGACCAAGCAAAGCTTTCACAGTCACCCTGTCCAATACCTCACTTTAATGAAGAACTATTAGTACCTAACAGAAAAAGTGATCTCTTCAGTGAAGTGCATGCAACTGCTCAGAATGCTGCTAGCTGTTCTCAGAAGGCCATCAGACTAGTCTGGTCACCAGGGAGGCCCAGAGATCTTGGCAAAGCAGGAAAAACAAAACCTTGGCAAATCCCAACTCATGCAAGATTGATCCACCTTAAGGAATTACCTTTGAAGGTGGCAATCGACTGTCTGATTGCAGAACTGAGCATCTTCAATGTCTACACTGTTTATCAATGTTTACCATTTACTTATTACAAAGGGTGTCTTACAGAGATTCAGTACCTTAATGCTTTCATTGATGCGATTCACCAACCACGAGAACAGCCTGCTGTAGAGGTTTTTAGCCAGGGCATCACGGGCATAGTAAGCCTATTAAGAAGAAAAAGGACAATTTAACACTAACAACTACCACAATGCTTAATGTCTATAAAATAACGAAAATGCTTTAAAAGTACCTAGGCTATTCCAGATTTCTCCTCGGGGCAATTGTTATGACACACTGGATGAGGAGTCAAACCTTAAGAGAATCTGGCCAACTTTTCACCAGGCCTACATTTCTGCACCCCAGGAAGTTAATTCCAAACACGACAGAAGTTTTTCCCAGTGTTACAGAACAATGAAAAAGCAGGCGTGCATACCAAGAATCGGAAAGCAGACACTCATGAGAGAGATGTATTACACCATTATTACAGAAGAATTACTGTGGAGTTAAGCAACTAAACACTGCTACATGAAAGGAACTGAATAAGCTGTAGCCTTAATACAGTAACCACCCGCCTCACACGCACAAAGGGAAGGAAATAAAATAGCTCAGAATAAAGCAATCAATAAACCTAGGTTTTCTTCAGTTATAAACCCAATTCTTCAATTGAAGTTATAAAAAGAAAAAGTATAGGGCCAGGCGGTGGTGGCGCACGCCTTTAATCCCAGCACTGGGGAGGCAGAGGCAGGTGGATCTCTGTGAGTTCGAGGCCAGCCTGGGCTACAGAGTGAGTTCCAGGACAGCCAGGGCTACACAGAGAAACCATGTCTCAAAAAACCAAAAAAAGAAAAGAAAAAAGAAAGAAAGAAAAGAGGAAGCATAATTGATAAAATAATTAGGATATTTCAAAATATTAAAAGAAGAGAAGGACGCCTTAAGAAGAGCACTGGAGAGATACAAAATTCCTAACTAGGGCCAGTGAGATGGCCACCAGACCCAACAGCCCGTGTTTAATCCCCCGACCCACGTGGGGACGAGAGACGAGCTGCGCTCTAGCCTCTGACCACATCTGCAGCGCTGCCACACCTTTTCCCCTCCCTACCCTGTATCAATAAGTTCAAAAAGGAATGTAACGTTCAGAATGTCTATTGGTTTAAAATCTGAGTTTTTCCGCCGGCTGGTGGTGGCACACACCTTTAATCCCAGCACTCAGGAGGCAGAGCTGGGCAGATCTCTGTGAGTTCAAAGCCAGCCTGGTCTATAGAATGAGATCCAGGACAGGCACCAAAACTACACAGAGAAACCCTGTCTCGAAAAACCAATAGATAGATGGATGGATGGATGGATAGATAAAATTTGAGTTTTTCATTCAACTTTGAATATTTCTTCTACAATGAGCTTTTGTAAGTTTGTGAAGGTAAAGTACTTTTTATGTGCTTATTCATATATTTTAAAGCTGTTCAGTGATGAGACACATACAAGCAGAAGATACACATGCACACATAGACATACGCACGCACGCACGCACGCACGCACGCACGCACGCACGCAATCTATCTTAATGATCCAGAATCCAAAGGCTGGAAGGAGAATGCCAACTTTGAAGAAAGAACCGAATGTCCTTGAATACGTGGGTCTGAGTGTACACCCATGTACTAATGACAGGTTTAAGCCAGTCTGGTTGTCAGCAGCCCAAGAAGAACTGCCCTTGGGAGGGGAAAGATGTTCTTATAAAATACCTGCTACTTGTGCATACCCTACAGCTTCTGTCGTGAGTCAAGCATTATCGTTAAAATAAATCAGTACATTTTTATTTTATAAAGAGCACAGCTTGTTAGACTGTGGAATATTTGTTGCATTTTTTTTTTATAGCAAGTGTAGCAATCAATATTCACACTCAATGCTTGGTGAGAAGAGAGCACCTCCCTCACTCCACTCCACTTCCCAGTCAATACTTTCCCGCAGGTCTCAGAGAGCACAGAAATCAGGAGTAGGGAATAAACCTAAAAAATCTGCTAGAAACTGGAGAGAGAGGGAAGGAAGGCAGCGAGAGGAAATGAGGAAGGAAGGAGAAGGGGAAGAAGGGAGAAAAGGGGGAGAAGACGGGGAGAGAAGGAGGAAAAGAGGAAGGGGAGGGGGAGGGCAAGAGGAGGAAAGGGGAGGGGAGGGAGGGAAAAAGGAGAGACCCTACAGTCATAGTGAGATCCCACAGTAGAAATCCTTGTCACAAAAACACAGTATGCAGCCAAAACAGAGTTTAGCCGCCCATCTCCCTATGTAACACCCTTTCTGTGGGTTTTCTCTCTCCCAAAATACGTGATTCAAGTGCCCTGGAAGCATGGGGAGTCTGAACACATTAGGATGTCCCAGGTATCCATTTCTATGACCAGTGTCCATTATGGTCATTTCCTAATCCTTTCTCTTTTCTTCTCACAAATAATCCTTTCTTTCCCATCTTAAAGTCACCCAGCTGCTCACCCTCTGACCTGACAAAGCAGCACCCTGTGATGCGCAGCGGAACTGGGTGACAACACGTCCCAATACCCTGTTTTAAAGCTCTCAAGGTAAAGTCACAGCCAGTGTTTCTCCTCTTTGCAGCTTCCAAACAAACGCTGTTTCAGAAGTCGCAAATTGAAATGCTTTTAGACTGTGACAGAAATGAGCAGGAAGCAGGGGGGTCTGCAGGGCTGGAAGATGGATTCTAGGTTAAAAGCATGCAAACTCTAATTTAAAAGCAATTAAAATAAAAGTCAAACTATCCAGTGCTCATATAAAATCTGCTTATGAAGCTGTAACTGGCGCCATGGACTCCTATTCTGACACCCCAGACTTCTGGAACTGAATCAAACCATGTGCTCTCTATACTATTGACCTAGAAAGCAGAGCGAGTAGGAACGTTGGTTCCCACTGAAGGATCACTACTGTGGCGTATGGAAATGAGGGGAAACACCAAGGCTGATGATTCACCACCTCAGACCCCGAGCACACTGTGAAAACATTACGCTTTTCTGCAGCCGCCTGATGCTCACGGAGGAAAACCCCTGTGGAATCTACTCCTGAGATGGCTAATGTCAAGCGTGGCCTGGGATGGGAAGTGCTAGCTAAGCAAGGTAGTACACAGAGGGGCTGGCAGCAGAGATCACACAAACGTAAAGACCCAATCAGAGGGAAGAGCCAGAGTACAGAGAAAGAAGAGGTCAGGAAACGGGGGTTAGTTAGAGCCTGTTTAATCAGGGAAGTCTCTTTGGGTAGAGTACAGTCACGTGAACCCCACAGACGGGCAGAAGGCATGAGCAATGGCATATGGAAGATGGGCAAGCAAGAGGAAAGACACCAAGTAAAAATAAATCCTGACGCAGCTAACTGGGATAAGTCACGCAGGGAGGGTCGGATTACAGAGGGCCCGGAGGCTAAGGAGAGAATTATCTGGCAGACCCTGGACAACAGAGTCTGCCTCCTTCCCTTATCTCAGTCTTCGTCTTCATGGCTGTAGAAAGCTCTAAATGCTTTGGGAGAAAACGAAGCAGGAGGGCAATAAAGATGCTCCTGGAACCCAAGGCTGAAGCTGTGAGCAAAGGCTAAACAAATGGACCCCCTCCAACAGAAACCTACCAGACGCCCCAGCCACACTGAAGGGCAGCTGGCTCCAGCTGAGCTGCCCACAGCCCAGGGGGCTCCAGCCAAATCTTTCATGACAAGGGGTTAAAAGATGTGGGGAGTGTTGCCCAGTGATAAGAGGTCATGCAACCAACCTTACCAACAAGAGCAACTGGGTTCTGCTTTCTGCAGAGGACGAATAAAAAGCAAGAGGAAAGCACCACGAAAGCGCGGGTCCCAAAGCCACATACTTCCACGGCCCCTGAAACACGGGCTTTTTCATGGCTTCGCTTCATAGAGGACAACTCCTCTAGCTGTGGCCCAAATCTGATGGCTCTCAAATGTGACGCTGTAGCTGTGCACCTCTGCTTGTATCAGAACCCACCCCTCGGGAGACATGGCTGAATGAATGAATGAATGAATGAATGAACGAACGAACGAACGAACGAACGAGCCAGCCAGCCTTGTATCAGACAAACCACAGAACCCACCCCTGGGGAGGTATAGCCAAACAAACAAACAAACAAACAAAGAAGCCGCCCAGGTAACTATGACTGATGAGTGTCCAGGTCTGAGACCCAACTGCACACATTCTCCGGGCCCAACTTGACTTTCCCAGCCATGTTGTGAATCCTGAGTAAAGCTGGAGCCAAGGCTGGCTGACCACGATCGGCACATGGGCTCCAACCCTGCGTTCTTTATGTCCATTCTTTCTCATCTAAATCCTATCTCTCCACAAAGCTCTGCTTAGTCTCAATAGTCAGGGTCAGCTGGGGCTTGTGCTCCACATGCTTCTGCATCTTCTCCATGCGGTCAGTAGCTCACTCTCTGACTGAGGAGCCAGCTGACCCTGAGAGATCTGGAGGCAGAGACAACCATTTACAGGAAAGAGTAGTCGAGTTCCAGTCAGGGCAGGGCTGCTACAATCCAAATCTCCATACGGCAAAGCATTTCCAGAGCCACAGAAACACAAGGAAAGTAGCAGGAAAGGAAGAGAGGGTCTGGATGAGCTCTGCCCTGCGGTCTTACAGTGGCTGGTGGCTGGCTGCAAGGAGGCTGAGACCAGAGGATACAGTCGAGTAAAGGAAGCAGACCTGAGTGAGAAGTCCTGAATTAGCCACTTAATTCCAGCCCAGAGCAGCACTGACTGGTAGAAAAAAATGTCAAACTCACAGAAGAAACGGTTCACCCCACAAGGGCCTCCAGATGCCTCCTGAGCGTGCTTACATCACGCACACATCTGCAGAAGCGACTCAGATTTGTGTCTCGGGGAGACTTCAGTGGCACGGTGGGAGTACATCGTGGAAGAAAGAGAGTCCAGTCTGACCATCTGGGCTCCTCCTGTCACCGAGTCTCTTCTCCCACAACACCGAATCAGTCAGCCTTCGCTCCTCTTACACTGCATTAAAACCCCGGCAATTCTGTAGCCTCGGCTTTCAAAGCAGGTCCAGAAAGGTCACAGGTGCTGGCTCCAGGGCAACCATCTGGCCCTGGATTAGTGAGTGCCCTACCCAACTGCCCTTCTGTTCTCTGTCTCACCTGGGCTCTGCTCTTCACATCCAGCCAGCAGGACCCTGTGAAACATGAGGCAGATCACCCCATCTCTGCAGGATGCTCTGTGCGGCCCCCAGCACACTTTCAGTCTGAAGGACCTCCCTCCCTGTCCCTGTGGACATCCATCTTCCTTACTCTGTTCTGCTCTTTCTCTGTCATTGTACTGAGCGACTGTTGCTGGCTAGATTATTTACTGCACCTACTGACTGCCATCCAACACCCCCCACCTTAATCTTCAGCTCGCTAAGGATGGGAACCCTTATCTGTTTAATTTTCCTTAGTGTTTCAATGCCTAGAACAGTATGCGGAATACAGCCTGACCACAAGGTAACTGTCTGCAAAGTACCATTTCACATAAAAATTTCACCACTGGAGAAAACGTTTCTTCTGCATGTTACAGTTTACCCACCTGAGCCACGTTCAGTGTGGTCGAAACTTTCTCCTGCTTGGCTTCAACTGTTCGGAAACTGAACGCTCTCTCCAGGACCAGCTGATCAATGCCGGTCAATTCACAAATTTCTTTTAACTCTGTTGGGGAGCAGAGGAAGAGAGGCACCAACGGTGAGCTACTCCTGATCACTATTAAGTCCTCAGCTGTTCTTTCTACACCACACTCAGTACGGACACACGCATGAGTTAGAAGTGGGAAAACCTCACGGCAATGGCATTTTGGTTTAGTTTCACCGCTGAGTTTTTTCAGACCGATGAGAAGCCCCAGGTCTGCTTTCTAGATTAGAAACTGGGCAGCAGTTCAGAGCCAGCTCCCTAAGCTGAGCTGCTCCCCCCGCCCCCACCCGACTTACCATTTTTATCTTTGATTTTGCTTTCATCCAGACCATTCACTCGTGATTCGGGCTTGAACTCGATGTTCCCCAGTTTCAAAACGGCTGCTACCACCTCCAGGACAGCCTCGGCTTCATGATCCATAAAGCCCACAATCTGCATGGCGTTCTGGGGGAGAGAAGCACCTGTTTTCTTTCTACGGTTCTGTACCTGGTCTTGCTTTTTTGTTGCTGTTTGCTCATTTTTAACAGACAATAAAATTTAACGGTTACTATTACAGATTTATTTCTGGGGTAAAAAAAAAAAAATGCAAAGCACAAAACAATTATCTTGCTCAATGGTTCCAAACTGTGACTTAAGAGCCTTCCAGGCTCCAGGCACACTTAATGGCAGAGCTGTGTACACAAGAAGGGGCTGAGGGCTGGGCCTCAGCTCCCTCCCCCCCCAAATTAACCAGCTGGTTTCCATAGATGTCGTTTTAGTTTTTTTTTTTTTTTCCCCTCACATGGGGCTTCGGCTTCTGCTTCTAGAAAGAGAACCAAACAAGATGTTCCTACAACCTCCAGCAACGGAAACAGCTTTGCTTACTTCACAGATGTGGAAAACACCGGCATGCAAAGGTGAAGTGCCCCTAAGGGTGCAAGGGACACACATTCATTCACAAATGTGCACTGAGTGCCAACTATGTGCCAGGCAACGTGGTTACAGAGCTGGCCTTGGACTGGAGTCTGAAAACAAAATCCTGTCCAGACCATTGCTTCCATACGCGGGTGTTTATACAGTCCCACACAATGGCACACGGACGGACAAGGGCTTTCTTCCTGAGAACAGCTGGGACTGGTCCTTTCTCTGTGTATCACTAGTTTACACGGCAGTGAGAGTCACGTACACGTTCTGTGACGGAAACTTTCAAACATATTCCCGAGCAGCAAGAACAAGGAAGGGACCCCCACACCTTCCTCACTGAGCCTCAACAATTATCGGGTGCCAATCTCGCTTCGTCTGTAACGTGATCTCCCCGCTCTTCCCCAAAGCCCCAGCTGCCTCATTCGGAGGTAAATCCCAGTGACCATAATGTCATAATGGGAGTAATTCTGAAAGTGCAAGCCACATAGAGACAGAAAACAGAGAATTATGCAAAAGTTGGCTTCTCTTCTAATGAATGAGGAACTTGGATTCTTCTGATGTGTACATCGTTTTCTAAATCTGCATAAAAACAGGATTTTCTGCCTAAAAATACTTTCGACTTTAACAGGACCCAAGAGCAATTTTCATATTTGGGAATTAATTTTGGCTATAAAAATACTTGGGATTTCAACACACAGAGCGTCAGAACAATAGATGAAGGCTCCTTTTTAAAAATGGTAAAACAGCACGCTCTAGTAAACATGGCCTTCACAAACCCGGGGGACTGTTGAGCCAGTGCAAAACCAAACTAATAAAAACATAATGAATTCTTGGATGTGTCTAACCTGGGGGAGCGTAAATTATAACGCAGAGAAAACTGAACTGTAAGCGGTTCTGGCTAAGCAGTGTGGGGTTACCCATTTTAAAATGCAACGAAGACACTTCTTACCCTGACAGTTCTGAAATTGGCAGCGTCATCCACCCCATTAACTTTGGCCGAGTCCAGACTCAGATAGTTGTATCTGCTGAAATCCCGCTCAAGCTTAAGCTTGTCTGTGGAGTCATGCATACAAATTGATACGTTATTTCAATAAATGTGTTCTTCTTCCCGACTGCATTTTTTACCCTTCAGATAAAATGACTTTCATATTACGTAACAAATCAATAATAAGAACTGATGCACAAACATCAATAGTAGTGTTCTCCTAAACCCACTTTTGTTACTGTGGCACATTTATTGTCACTGGAAAATACTGTAAAGTAGGATGGCTAAACACAAGGGAGGGGAAAATGTCCCTCATAGAAACTGGCTTTGGACTCCTACAAACTATTATGATATATCTCAAGAAGTGGTAAGACAGGGTATAGACTCCAATCACTCTGTGATTCTTTGGAGGACGCTACTGGCCCTCACAGGCATTCATTAGATCAGTAGATTGCGGGTCTAGATATCAGGACAATCCTCCTGGCTTTTCCTTTTCACGCTTTTGCTAATATATACCTAGTGGGTAATTCGGTGTGTTTTAGTGTGCATTTGTTGATTATCAGAGAGCATGGTGATGAGGATTAATTTTCATTGTCAACTGAATTTAGATCACCTAAGACACTTCCAGATGTTTTGAGAGAGGCTTAACAGAGAGAGGACACACTGGATATGTGGGTGGCACCACATGGGGCCCAGAGCGAGCCTCATGAACACCAGTATTCACCTCGCTGCGCTGCTGGTCTGCCCAGATGTGCACAGCCACACGGCGCGTCCACTGCTACAAGTGTGAATACTGCTGCTACCTCTGTCTTCCCTGTATCCCTGGAACCCTGAGCCCAATCAACCTTCCTGCTCTTACCTGGCTTCTTCCTAAGTATTTAGTCACAGAAATAAGAAAAGTAATGAGTAGAGTGTGTCTCCCTGAGAGTGACCGACTTCCCATAGCTCTTCTTCTTTGAACTGTTTGATGATATCCGATAGCTATTGCATAATTTCCTTGCGAACTTGTATTAATTCTCTAAAATCTCTGAAAGTCAGATTGTTAACTCTTGTATGGCTACCAACATCTTCCCTCTGACTTTAAAAATTATTACACTAATTTATTTACTGTACATGTGTGAGTGCATGTATGTATATTCGTGCATTTGTATCATGGTTAGGGTGTAGAGGTCAGGACAACGTGTGGGAGTTGGCTCTCTCTTTAAACCACGTTGAGTCCAGGAGATAGAACTAAGGTCATCAGGCTTGGAGGCAAGTGCCTTTATCCACTGAGCCATCCTGCCCATCCCATTCCCCGTGGTTTTTAAATCCTCACTTAGAAACTTCTTATGGAATTCTTTACTACACATTGCCAGTTTTCTTCCGTTTTGATTTTACATTTGTGAGAGGCCCTTCCCCGACCATAAGGCTCCCCCAACACATCTGAGGTGTGTGGCTCGGTCCCTTGTGAGATACAGAAATGTAAAGAAATGCTGGGGTGAGGCAGAAGCAAACAGTACAAGATGAAATGAAAGTGTCGGCGGGGGAACCATGCGGAACGTGGGGCTGTAGAGAATGCTTCAGAAGACGCTGCGGCGTAAGAAGCAAATGGAGACTTACGGAGCAGCTCCTCGGAGGCTCCGGAGAGCAGCTGATAGAACACATGGAAATTTCTTTCACCTCTTGGCTGCTTAACAACACGAGATTTCTCCAGAAGATCTAAAAGGAAAAAAAAAAAAAAAACGAAGAAAATTAAACTGTATAGAATTCATTTTGCCTTCAAACACATCGTACTTGCTTCCTCTTTCATTAATTTTATACTAGTAAAATAATAAAAGAAGTTATATTTTAAGCTCTACTTTGAAGGCACAAGTCAACTAAAACCACAGACTGAAGTGGTTCCTTCCAACAAATCCAAGAGAATAGCTCTCAATACTAGTATCCTCTCAAGTTTTTTGTTGTTGTTGTTGTTGTTTTTTGTTTGTTTGTTTGTTTTTCGAGACAGGGTTTCTCTGTGTAGGGTTTCTTTGGAGCCTGTCCTGGAACTCACTCTGTAGCCCAGGCTGGCCTCGAACTCACAGAGATCCGCCTCTGCCTCCCGAGTGCTCGGATTAAAGGCGTGCACCACGACTGCCTGGCTCCTCTCAAGTTTTTAATAGTCATATTACAGTCTTAAAAATGTCATGTTACACATGTAAGCATCGAAACGCATCTGTTCAGATTCCACATAGTAATTATAATGTTACAAAACAAGCTGCCAGGTTCTGTGTGTAAGTACTTCTCGGACAGTGTCTTGTTTTAGCAGGCATCATCATACAGCTGAGCACCCAGGCAGGGGCATCCGTGGAACCTGGATCTGAGATCAGACCATCTGATAAGGCGCGGCTTCCAGGTTCCACACATGCACTTCACCTTTTGGAAGAATCAGAGTGGGTTCTCTAGAGCATCAAAGTTTTAGGACTCCAGATACTTTCTCATCTCTTCAACTTAAGGTCTCATCAAGATTTCATACTTTTACCCAGAAATGAAAAACTAACAAAGAAACCAGAAAGTTTCTGTGACAGAACACAGACAGCAGTCTCCACCTGCCCAGGGTCCCGCTAACCCCTCACCAGAGGCACAAAGAGCGTCTGAGCTCTGCTGGCAAAAGCTAATTTTAAGATGCACCCTTATAAATTTACCCTTTCAGCTATAAAACGTGACATTCTAAACCATTAGTTCTCTTTACTAATATTACCGATACACTATGTCCTAAACACACAGAAACCCACATGTACTTTAACTGGGTGTGAAGTTAAAAGGAAGGCTCCCGAGGAATGGTCACTGATGTTTTTCATTTGTATTTGTAGCATCTATAAAAGCATTTGAGGATGCAGGGTGGGGAGAATTTAACAATGTAGCCACGGTGAATGGGAAATCTAGAGTGTTCTAAGTACATTAGGTTGTTTATAAGAACGAAGAGATGGGATGCAAGATCTACACTAAGCCAACTGGAAAAAGAACAAAATATTTAAGCACAAAAAAAATATTAGAAATGAAATACTGCAGATATTTTATGTTCATCTCCAGCTGTCACAAGACTTGGGAGAATGTGATGTCCTTAAACTATGGTGACGAATAATGAAGACTAGACATTTGGGAGGAAGAGGGAGGGGGTAAAAACTGAAAACACAGATCAACACAACTCAGGGGTAAAAGCAGTATATAATAGTCACCATCTCTAAAGACATGAAATTCCACACAATTAACACGTATACATGAGCGCAGAAAGAGAAATAGGTAAAAATACAGTATGGTTTTTACCTCTCAAGTACTCAAGCTTCAAAAAGACCCTAACAGTACTGTACAACCCTGGGAACAAAGAGACCGGGCAGATTCCTCACAGAGGAGCTAATCCTCCAAGGAAATCCCCACGCCTAGGAGGAAGTAACTGACCACAAGAGAAATACAAACAAGGGCTGTATTCTGCTTTGTCCATTCACACACAAATTCCTTCCGTGGAATCACCACCCACTGAGCACCAGGAACTCTTTGGGAATCAGCAAACACGAAGGCCTTCTTCCACACGCGTCGGTGACTGCGCCACACAAACCAGCATGACCATCTTTTCAGGTGAGATGAGCAGGTGACCGCTGGGGAGATGGTTCAGTGGACAGAGCCCTTGCTGGACATGTACGGGGACCAGAGTTCGGATATCCAGAATCCAAGTAAAACTAAGATGTGGCAGGGCGTGTCTGTGCCAGGAGAATCCCCAAAATCCCATGAGTCAGCTGCCTGGTACTGCGTCAGTGACTATGACACCTGCCTCAAACAAAGGCGAGGACCAACACCTGGAATCTTCTGACCGCTACCCGGGCACCATGACACATGCGTGACTGAAAAAGTGTGGGTGAGGAAGGCAGAGTAAACTCCGGGCTTTTTCAGATCCCTAAAGGCCCTGCCGCCTCCCATAAGCGCTGGGCACCTCCCATGCCGGCTCCTCACCTAACAGTAACGGTGGCACCTTGGTCACGGAGACAAACGTGCTTGGTGACCCTTACACAGTCATTTCCCATGCTTCGAGACGTAAAATAATACCCTCAGAAAGCACGTGACACACGGGCCGTACTGTGCAACTGTAACACACTACCTAGCCTGGCGTTTGGCCTCTCTGAAAGTGCTCGGACAATGGAGAATGTGGAAACAGCAAGGGCTGTCAGATTCAGTTATAATGGCTGTGGAATCCATGGCAGTTACCATCAGTGACTTAAAGGCCAACAATGTGACAAAGAATGTTGACTGAATGTACTTCTTGACCCACGAATGTATTGATACGGTCAGGAAGTAATGATAACCATATTCAAACATGACTCATAGCATATGTTTAAAAGGAAAGGTACAAAAGGAAAGTAGAGGCTGGATTTCAACCCCCTTTGCATTTCTGAGCATATAAAGCCCTGAGTGTCCCCTCTGACTCTGTCACCTCCACTTTATAGATGAGAAAATGAGGTTCATTCCACACTAACAAGAGCTTGAACCCAGAGCTTTGGTTACTGGAGTTCATGTTTAGTTAGGCTCTGTAATTTTTTTTTGGGGGGGGGGGAGATGTAAAACTCTGAAGCGTTTGGAAAATGCCAGACTTTATATGAAATCCATGAATTCACTAAGCAGCTCTCTCACAAAATGAGGAAGCTTTTATTACAAAGCCGTTGAAGGTTTTACTACTTACAATGCTTACTCTATTACCCCAGAGCCTATTTCAGGTTCTTTATGACTTTTCATGTAAGTCATAAGCTTCCAGGTAGAAAAGTAATTAGAGGAGATGTTTGCCCCCAAATAATTCACTAATGCATGAAACCATTCCCTGTTGGTGTTTTGTGCTAAATGTGCATGCACCAACATAATCAAACAGCATGAAGCCATATCAAATAATTACTCAAAGCAGAGACTATAAACTCAATTCACTGTAGGGACTTCTCACCTGACCACGGTAATTTACTTAAATGTGCCCTGAATGAAGTGGAAGCAGAAACCCTGGCACAGCTCTTCTCCGCCTGTGGAGCTTCTGCAGTGCTGGCTGGGCCTCTGCGAGGGAGATTTCGAGGAGTTGTGACTAGATGCCAGATCTTTGGTGCAGCTGACATGTGAGAATCTCCAGACAGCCCAATGCAGCTGTATCTCGAGATGAAACGTTCAACATAAACGCACATTATAAAGAGGTAAACTTACTAAGCCATACAGGAATGGGGACAAAGAAACACTGGGGCCAGGACTGGCCCCCTACCTAACAGGCCATCACCAAATGACTGCTAACAAAATAACCTGGTCTTCACTTGGGGGGGGCTTTCTGCTTTTGAAATGTGATTCAGCTAATTCACAAGATGTACATGTGCCTGCCCATCTCTTAGATCACTTTTCCTAGGCAAACTGGGAAAGAAATAAAACATCCATGATTGCACTCACTGGAAGATGAAGGCTTTTTAAAATAGGCAAAAGAATTAAAATGAGTAAAAAGAATGAAAAGGTTGTGAAGAAGAAAACAAAAACTCTCATTACCCTGGGGCAAAATGAATGGATTAGATAGCCTGGAAAAAAAATGTCGTTGTTTTATACACGATCTCTCTCCCAGAAAAAGCAGCAGCCCTGAATGGAAAGGCAGAAGCTGTGGGTACTGTCCTCGGTGTCCCTCATCCCCACTGTCCTCGGTGTCCTCATCCCCACTGTCCTCGGTGTCCCTCATCCCCACTAAAGTGCTTGGTGTCCCTCCCTTCCAGTCACTGCCCAGATGGACAGGAGGGAAAGGTTTTATTTATAACTGTCCATCCAAACCATCAGATGTTTAGAAGTTAAGGAAAAAATTAAATTCTCACCAGTGGTTGCCACTACAGTTAGGTCAATAAAGAGTATTAAAAAAAAAAAAAGGAAACAAGAATAAGCCGTCAAGTTCTTGATGAAGGCCTGCGAAGACTCATCTGTCTCTGTTTTACCAGTGAGGACAGGATAGTACTGCAAGCCTATGACTCAGAATGATGTCCCAGAGACCCCACACCCTCCCTCGGGTGGTCCAAAGATGACCACTGGGAGAAAACATTTCAGAGTTGCATCTAATGGACTTATGCCTCATCATTACGGCAAACGGCTAATTCACACAGCATGGGCCTGTTTATAAGTAACTATCAGTATTATAAGATTTTAACCATTTTTCTCCCAGTCTTAGATAATAACCTACACCTCTCCTCCAGCTACCCAATAACTAGGAATTACTGAGCAGAATTTAATATTTTCACTGGAAAATCCTAAATATGAACGTGGGTTTACTTCTCTATTAGGGTATAAATTTTAAATCAATACTATCCTTTTAAAAATGTGAATACTGGAGATTGGATCCCCAGGACTCATGGAAGAGCTGGTGGGCAGAGCTAGATGCTTGTAATTTTATCTAAGATGGCAGAAGCTCCCGGACAAGCTGACAAGCAAGACTAGCCATGCTGGTGAAACTGGAGGTTGATTGAGAGACACTGTATCAATGAGTAAGGCGGAAGACCAGTTGAGGATGACTACTGACATCAACTTTAGGTCCCCACACACACAAACACACACGTACACCACATACACACATAGAGAACAAGATCAAAATGTGAATAAACCCAGTCTAGTTTAACAAACAAGATAACATTCTATCCTAACTTTTTAATGATTTGTGGTCTAAAGAAGGCAGATTAGAAGCAGACACTATTTACTGGTAGGTAGATATTCACCAGCTACCAAGAACTGATTGAATCCTCTATAGCAGCGATTCTTAACCTGGGTCACGACCCCTTTGACAAACCTCTGTCTCCAAAAATATTTACATTATGGTTCATAACAGTAGCAAAATTACAGTTATGAAGTAGCAACAAAAATAATTTTATGGTTGGGGGTCACCACAACATGAGGAACTGTATTAAAGGGTCGCAGCTTTAGGAAGGTTGAGAAACACTGATCTACAGTGTTCTCCAAATCCATCTCGTACATCTGGTGTCAAGAAACAAGTTAGACCAGATTCCTTAAGAATGAATTGGATTGGGCAGTTAACTCCTATTCAGTGATTAGCCATCAATAAAATCAAAGCTATGATACAAAAGAACAAAGCTACAAATCTCACACAACGTAAAAAAAAAAAGTAAAATCATGTTCCATGTCCTACAACTACACCACACAGAGGTTAAACAATACACCGCGAGGGAGACAACACACAAAAACAGGAAATGACTGTACCATAAATTCAAAAGAAATGTGAGAGGAAAGCAATCAAAAGCATGATTCCATCTCTGCTTTCTGTGGAGGACCAGTTCATTTTCTGTCCTTCATTTCTCTCCAGAGGATGCTCCCCAGAGACAGTCCCTAGCCTCACTCAGTCACTTCTCACTGCTCCCCAGGACGGGATGAGGGACACACGCAGAGTGAGGCCTGGGGACGCGGTGCATGGACGGGCCCTTCTGGGTTCTCCTACACAATGGCTTTGTTCTGATCCAATGGCCACAAGGGGAAGCCATGAACACTTAGTGCCATCATTGGCTTCCTGACTTCCAGCTGCCGGAGGGCTGCCAGCACACCTCTGTGTCCAGATGACAGGTCAAAAGCTGCTCTCTTCAACCTCACTTTTAACTGTCACAGAGCCTTCTCTTTTCCAGTTGGATTTCCATGGTCAAAATGTCTACATGGGTTGTTTGGGACTGTGTAAAAAAAGCACCTATAGTGGTATTTTATTTGTGCTGAAATGTGATTTTATTTGTATGTTAATAAATAAAGTTGCCTAGGGGTCAGAGCTATTAGCAAGCCATAGTGAAAGCCAGGGCGGTGGTGGCGCACGCCTTTAATCCCAGCACTTGGTAGGCAGAACTAGGTAGATCTTTGTGTGTTCAAGGATACAGCCAGCATTGGAGACACACGCCTTTTATCTCAATACCAACCATAGAAGACCTGGAGGTCTGTACAGATAAGCAGTGACAAGGCAGTCATGTGGTTGGGTTTACAACCAATGAGAAGGCAGAACAGGAAGTCTTTATAAAGACAAACATACAGGAAGTAGGTTTTTTTTCAGAGAGGTCTCTTGCGGAGAGGTAGGACAGCAGTGGCAGGAAGGGTAAGGTTTTTAATCTCAGCTCTTAGCTATCGCTCTGACCTCTTGGCTTTCTTCTTTGAATCGGCTCTGTGTTTCTTATTTAATAAGACAGTCAGTTACATCTACAAGCACCCTAAAGCTCAGTAGCTTGAAGCATTGAGGAGTTCTGGTCTGAGCCTGGCATGGCTGATCACCCTGGGCTTGCTCCTGCCTCTCTGGGTGATACCTGATAGACATATACTAGGCAGCTCATTCCATGACCCTCTTCTGTCCCAAATAGATGCTTGTATACGCTGTAGTGAAGAGAGAGTCCAGAAACAGCAAAGGCAAGCTCCACCAGGCAGCCAGTTTCCAAGTCTGGCTAGGCTCTCCTTGATAATTGTTCCACAGACTGCAAACCTCACGGCCAAGCCCTGAGTCAATGAGAATGGGACAATCCAAAGGTGTGGACACAGAATGAGAATTTACTGTGGCCATTCCTGGAAATCTATCCAATTGTGGCTGTTAAAATAAAATTGCTGGGCCATAAAATGGCTTAGAGGGAAAAAGGGCAAGCCACCATGTCCGGAAACCTGAGTTCCATCTCCAGGATGCACATAGTACAACTCCCCCATGCCCTGTGAGCATGTAAAACAGTAGAAAAGAACTGGGATTCAGCTTGGTGGTAGAGTGCATAAGCCTAAATCCTAAATTTAATCTCCAGTACTACCAAAAAATAAAATATATAGATAAAATTATCCACTGAATCTGGAGTTTTACTTCTTAAAACTTTCAAAAGTATAAAATTACACGTGATATTCAGTGTGTGTGGGTGTGGGGGGGGTGTATGTATGTGGGGTGTGTGTGTGTATGTGGGGTGTGTGTGTAGGTGTGTGGGGTGTATGTGTGTGGGTGTGTGG
Organism: Peromyscus aztecus; assembly: GCA_902168405.1. Taxonomy (NCBI): domain Eukaryota; kingdom Metazoa; phylum Chordata; class Mammalia; order Rodentia; family Cricetidae; genus Peromyscus; species Peromyscus aztecus. The sequence goes on from CABHPQ010168725.1 coordinate 27,258, forward strand.
GGTGTATGTGGGGTGTGTGTGTGTGGTGTGTGTGTGTGGTGTGTGTATATGTGGTGTGTGTGTATGTGGGGTGGGTGTGTGGGGTATATGTGTGTGGTGTGTGTGTGTATGTGGTGTGTGTGTATGTGGGGTGTGGGTGGGTGTGTGGGGTGTATGTGTGTGGTGTGTGTAGTGTCAGATTTATTTAGTTGTTGATTATTCAGCAATAGGTTGTCTCTGTGCTTCCAGGATATGTATTTGGTGAAAGGCTATATAGACAATAAACAAATCGGTATTTAATAGTGGAAAATAAACATTTATTGAGGGTTTACTACGTGCCAGGCACCACAACAAACACTTTATAGAGCTAATAAATAACCAATCCTGGCCCAGCCTGACAAACGAGTCTCACTCCAAGGGTGAAGACACAGAGAACTTCAGGAACTTGCTGTCTCTGTATAGACACCAGTGACCACATGAAAAAACAGTAAGATCTGTGCTCATGAAGCCAGGGCCCCAAATAATGAACACGACAGCCAGGGCTGCCTGCGTTCTTCCTGACACCCAGATGGGGTGAGGGCAGTGGAGTTTTCACCTCAGACGGTTCCCTTGAAATTGGAACCTGTTTTCAGAGCAGATTCCCCTTTGTGCTACTCTATGAGCAGATAAAAACCCTTGAGATTATGTCTTCCCACAGTCTAAATTGCTTCTAAGCACCACAGATTTAAGAAGGTGCCTGGGAGTATTATAAAAGGAGGAAGAAGAGAAGACTGGTTTCTCAAAGGTTCCAGTTCATAACACAAAACTCTTCAAACATAAGCACTTCAGCATGTAATCAACAAGCCTTAACCAACTAGGAGAAATGCCACTCCAGGTCCGTGGAGCATCTGCACACGCTTCCGTGTTTTACCTTCTCTACTGGAGAAGGCACTTGCCACCTCCCATTCTAATTATGGGTCCTTCCCAAGGACACCGCCCTCGGGGATCTGTAACTTTCAAGTGTGTTCCGGACTGAGATTTTATTGCACACCACTTTTAGGAAGAGGGAGATGAGTTGGCGGCCTGTGCTTCCTACTTCCCAGGTATACAACTGTCTAGAGAGTTCTTACACCTCTCGGGGTAATCATTTTAGCCAGCAACAATCTGTGCTTTTCCTAGAGGCTGCTGGGAAAGGAAGCAATGTATGTCTTCTACAAAAAAGCGAAGTCTGTGCTGTTCTCCAGCCTCCAAGAAGCTAACTTGTCATGGTCTGGCGGGAACTCCAGGGGATTTACCCACTGATTTCCATGCATTGAAGTCAGCCTGGCAGCTCCCATGACCACCATGAGTCAGCCCTGTCTACATGGACTGAAATTTCCTGTCCCACCACTAATGTGTGCCTTTCCTCTCTAAAGCAAAGGATATTCTTAAATACCAGGGTGTTCCCATTTCACAAATTTCAATATAATTTTCTTGTGGGAACAAATGGTAACCAAGACCATATGAAATTCATTCACAGACATATTAATCTTAATGGAAGTGTTTAGTAGTATTTATTCTCCATGGATACTGTAAGACTCTTCTGATTCTTATGTCAGGGAGACATTTCTGTTTAAAATCTGAACTTCAAATTTAAATCTAAAGTTATTTCCTCATGCTAATAATGAAGCAACTCCTAATGATCTTCACAGAATACTCGAGAACAGTACTGATTAAATCATTCCAGAATGCTCAGCTCCAAGTTCTGTAATGAAGGGATGAACCTAACGCTACCATCGATGTCTTAACTATTTACTGCCATAACTGGCATTAATAACTCGATAACTAGAGTCAATCCGCCCTATAAAAAGAAAGCACTGAAGATTTATAGACAGCTTGCAGAATTAAAATTAACTGTTCCTGAAAATGGTGGTCTTAAACTTGAGCCACCCCCTTTCCTAGACAGTTCTCACCAGCCGCCATATGCTGCAGAGAGTCTACCTCTGCAGGCCAGCAGGGTTGATCTGGTTCCGGTTGGAGCATCTGCAGGCTACAGGAAGAGTCCAGCTGCTGCCATATTTGGCTTACAAAATCATGTCCTCTAAACTGCAGCATCCTATCCAATTTCATTTCACAGTGGAACTTTCCCTTTAGGGTATTTCCCTCACAACGACACATTCTTACAGGCACATGCAATCACAGGGAGCAGCTCACAAAAGTAGTCAGGCAAACCCAAACGAAAAGTCAAGTCACGCAAGAACTGCAAAACACTGAGGTGGGAAGAACCACAGACTTCATTCCCCTCATCTTTCCCCTTACTTCAAAGATGAGAAAATGCTAGCCCTCTCTGTGAAGAGCGGTGAGAAATTTGTTTGAGAATTCGGTGACTTTGGGGCTGGGAGATGGCTTGCCACACAGGCACACGACATGAGTTCAGATTCCCCAGGACTCATGTAAAACGCTGGGCTCCATGGCATGTGCCTGTATACCACTGCAGAGACAAGAGAAATGAAAAACTTTGGGACGTACTAGCCAGTGGTCGGGCCAGATCTATGAGCCCCAGGTTTGATGAGATCTCATCTCAGAAAATAGCGTGGACAGTGAATGAAGAAGACCCTGACATCGATCTCTGACCTCCACACACTCATAAACATCCATTAAGTATATGTGTGTGTGTGTTCTCTTTCTCCCTCTCCTTTTTCTTCTCTCCCTCCCCCACCCCAACACACCCCACAATTTTGGCTACACGGTATACTCAAATAACTCATAACACCAATTTCTGCACAGCATTCCTCTGACCCCATGGTTGATCAGGAAGAGCTCATGAACCCCTGGCGGCTCCAGGGTTCTTGGCTACCCATCTCCTCTTCCACCAGATCACTTGCCCATTTTATATCATGGACCACTTTGGAAAGGAATGCTGGGGATGAAGAGATGGTTCCTGAACAAGTGGTTTAGAATGCCTGATGCTCTTCCAGAGGCCACAAGATAGTTTCCCAGCACCCACGCTAGGCAGCACACAGCCACCTGTAACGCCAGCTATAGGAGCTCTAACACCCTCTTCTGGCCTCCACCAGCATCTGCACTCTCATGTAGAGACATATACGTATGCATAATTTAAAATTTTTAAAATTTTTTAAAAAGAAAAAGGAATGTTGTCACTGCAACGTCCAATGAAGGTGTCTGGACACTTGAGACAGCTCTGTCATTCCTACATCTTGTCTCGACTGACTTACTTTGATTCTAACAATCCATATCCACTCTGGGAGGTCTGGTCCTGTGATCCTAAAACCCAGCACACTCAGGAGGACAGCAGGGTAACGGCCAGGGGCACAGAAACTCCTGTGTTATCATTAATCGCCAAACAAATGAAACTTGAAATCAAAAGAGAAGGAAACACGGGGGAGTGCTGTGCCGTCCCAGCTCGGAGGCAGTGAAGGCACACAAAGCCAGTCACACTGGTGTGCTCACCCCCGACACTCCACAAACCTTGAACCTGGAGTTACTGAGCAGCCCTTGCCCAGTCCCGTTCATTTCCTTACTCCAGTCACACTCAGAAGGAGGCTAATGAGTCCATGTTTTACTAACAGCTACATTACATTTCCATTATCTAGATATCCTAGAAGAGAGGTCACATTTTCTCATAGTAACATTTGAAGTATAGGCCTACTAACTGTACTAGATAATTGCTTCCTTTAAAAAGTTATTCACTTAAAATCAACTATTTATATTTTAGGGCTAAAGTCGAGCTCAGTACACTTGCCCAGTGTGTGTGTGTGAGGCCCTGAGTTCTATCTTAGCACCACGAAATTAATTAATAATTTCCTTAGGTTTTATTTTTAATCAGAGAATATATTTTGTTAGATTGGCTTAAAGACCAATATAAAGTACTGATATGAAGTTCAAATACTAGCAGGTTTCTAGATAGTTTTCCAAAGGTAACAATAAATTCATCTTTAACAGCATTTAGCGAGGCATACTGATACATGAGTTTTGAGGCCTGTTTGGATGAGACAGTACAATTCTCTCTCAAAAAAACCAAAACAAACAATATATATGTGTATGTATGTATACAGACATGTGTATATACATACATATTTTTACATTAAATTTTAAAGCAATCTGAAATGCAACAGTTAAATATTCTTAGGAAAGTAAATGTTTTTCTTCCCACCTCTTCCATCATGGTATTTAAAATAGTCCACCATTTACAATGCTTGGTTTATTATTCTCAACTGGTTTATAAAGAGTCAAGTGAAATACTCACAGTTACTTATCACTCCTCCCAATGGATCGCCTTTGAAGTCAAATTCAATATCCATGTATTTGCCCTGTCAAAGACAGACTCTGTAAGTTCATCTCAAAACAGCGCGTGTTCTTTAGAAATAGCACGCTAACTCATTTTTAGTCCTTTGTTTCAATGTAATTAAGAAAGGCAGTTCATTTACCCACAATACAAAACAATGTGCCTCCATGAATAATTTACACTGTATACTCACTACCTACAGCCCATCTAGCGTGTAGCTAATTTAAGAACAGATTGTTGCATGCATGCACGCGAGCACACACACACACACACACACACACACACACACACACACACACACACACGCGCAAACACACATGGGGCTAAGGGGTCCTTTCCATAAGACCTTTCCATTTCAGATATTTTTCAAACTTCCTGAAGGGTATAATACAGTCTCAAATCAACAATATAAACAAGGGTACTAGTCTTGGCAGATACATTGATTGAGCCATTGTTACAAACTCCACATTAGGCAGCGAGTGAAACGTAATACTCCCATGTTCCCATCTACTCAAATCAAAACACAATGATGTGGTGTCACAAGCTCAGAATCAAAGACTACTTATTCCTTTTAGTGGCATTTGACCTAGGTTACATAGCAATATAGAGCCCAGGTCCACTCTTAAGACACAAGAAGTTAAATATTGTGAATTTTACAGAGCCAGTTTCCAACTGCTAGACGAAAAGTAACGTGAACGGCGGAATAACCATGGCATCTGCTCCGTGTTTGGAAAAAGAGTATGTTTATTTCATAAGGCAATTTTTTTTTTGCTTTGTTTCATGTCCTACCTTAATCATAGTCAGATAGACGCTTTGTATATAATTTTCTCTAAAAATTACATTAATTTTAAAAGTGTGATAGGAAGGGAGAAAAAAGCATGACCACATGGCACTTAGTCAACAATGCAATCTGTGCCTTTTTATTGGCTCACGGATGCTTCCTCACCAGCCCCTCTCCCCCGCTGCCATGTATCCTTTTAAATCACTAATGCGTCAAGCAAATGTCTCCAAACCATTTCCCAGGGAAAAACCAGACACAGTCCCTGCTGGGAAGGCGCTCGCAGCCTGGTGAACAGGACATGGTGGTGGGGAGACAAGCCTGCCACAGGTCATGGCCATGCAAGGAGTGAGGGCAAGGTCAGAAGAGGAAGTGAGTTCACAGGAAGTGCAAAGTGCACGAGGTCAGGCGGACTGGAGGTGGGAAGTGGAAGGAGCAGGCATAAGAACCAACTCCTGTTAGGACAGCTAGGGAGGGCTTCGGGCTAGGGACCAGTCAGAGCAGCGTGGCCTTCTGACTTTCTCCTGACATGAGCCGCTGTCACTGAAGGCTCCTACACAAGGAGGCACAATCAGATTTGCCACTTTACAAGATCACCTGACGAGGCTGCAGCAGACTGGAAAGGAGCAGGACCAGATGCTGTGGCTACAACAGATGGGGCATCAGCTGGCTGCACCGATTACGGGAGGAATATTTGTTGAGAGCTTCCAGTAGGGGCAGCAAAAGATGAGCGTCAAGTGAGAGCTAGCCAGAGTCACAGGGACCGGCTTGGGCGTGACAGAGAGAGGGATCCTCCAGAACAGCAGGGACACAGAAGGCAAAGCAGCCAGAAATGAGGGAAGAAAACTAAAGAGGGAGCTAGGGATCGACCTTCCAGGAGTAAACTTCCAGAGGAGTCCCCGGGCCGGGAGGCAACAGGATCCAGAGAGCAGGTGGAAGGATTAGTGAGACAGGAGCTGGACACCTTCCAAAGTCACGGGTGTCACCTCCTGAATGTGAAATGCTCCCCACAGACTCACTGTCTGAACATTTGGTCCCAGCTGGTGGCGCTGTTTGGGGAGGTTGTGGAACCTTTTGGACATGGAGACCAACCAAAGGATGGCCAGCATAATGTCAGGGTCTGTCCCAGCACCCACGATCGATGCTTCTCCTTAAATTATATGACAAAATAAACCCTTCCTAAGTTGGCTTTGTAAGGTATTTAGACAACAAAAAAGTAACTATTACAGGTGTGCATAGGGACACACACACACAGGCAAGACACTGGGCGCAGGATTAGCTCAGTTTGAGGGCCTGGGCAAGGGTAACGGTGACTTCTCTAAAGAAGTTACCAGAGAGAAACTGGTAAGAGTATAAAAACCAGAGAGTGGAACAGGAAAGCCAACCACCGGGGAACTGCTGGACAGCTAGCTGTGAGAACATCCTTGCTGAAGAAATGGTCCTAATGGATGAGGCAGCTCTGATTATGCCATCAGTCTACTTGGAAACAACCTGAAGCTTCCCACCACCTGTAAACAATGTGTAGGGACAGCACCCTCCAGCTGGAATCCTGGCCCATGTTTCTAGGCCTTGGTCTTAAAACTCCTTCCATACACTCACAGGCCCAGGCTTCCTCACGGTGTCAGACCAATCCACCCTGCTCTCCAGTTGATTCTGATCCACTTATGTTTTCTGAGTCCCTTTAACATTACCTTCTACCCTAGGATCTTCTCTAAAAGTCCATAAAACTTCACCCACATAGCTTCCTGAAAAACTGTGCCATATTTTTAGATATGCCCAACCTCTCTAATTAGTCCACAAGCTTCTTAAGAAGAAGCATGCACAGGTTGTGTTCTCTGAGCGTCTACTGCGGCACCATGTGCTCTTCTAAGAATTAAGAGTTTGAAAGATAGACAAGGAAGCCAGAGAACTTGTTCCCATGGCACTTCCAAGGATATCAAGTCGATGACAAAATTAGGTAATCTGATACAGCAACTCCAAAGAGTAACAAATACCCTAAGCAAGATGATGTCAGAGTGTATAAAAGATATTATCGATGTAACATTTGAAGGGAGACAAAAATAATTCAAGATGCCACCAAGTATGTGCAGGTCTACAGAGCACCCAGCATGTGCAGGTCTACAGAGCACCAGCATGCGCAGGTCTACGGAGCACCCAGCATACTGAAGGAACAACTGCTGAGAAGCACCTGGGATGCCAGAGAGTCACAAAGGTGTGTGAAGCTGAGGCAGAGTCGGGGACTAAGAGACAGAGATAGTGCTTCAGCAAGACAGGCGCTGGAAGGCACTCAATGAGCTTGCATTATAGGAGCAAAGGGGCACCACAGAGGCTTGACGGGATCTGTAAAGATCACTCCAGCTACTAGAAAGAAAAGCCACAGGCTACAAGGGAGGTGTAAGGAAACCTACACTTATATTAAAACACAGAAACCAATCCATACATTTAAAAATTCTTATTGAATGAGTTGGGGAAGGTGGTGCACGCCTTTAATCCCAGCACTCGGGAGGCAGAGGCAGGTGGATCTCTGTGAGTTTGAGGCCAGCCTGGGCTACAGAGTGAGTTTCAGGACAGCCAGGACTGTTACACAGAGAAGAAACTCTGTTTCAAAAAAAATCTTATTGAATGAGAGATTGGGCAAAACCACTTTCCAACAGAATAGGTGCTGTCCTCTTCCTCCAGCGCCTAGCCCATCGGTCTGCACACAGATGTTCATGCGCTGCTTACACAAGAGCACTAATTAACAAAGACCTAAAATACTGAGTCTCATTCTTTTTGTTTGTTTGTTTGTTTGTTTGTTTTCCGAGGCAAGGTTTCTCCGTGTAACAATCTTGGCTGTCCTGGAACTCTCTTTGTAGACCAGGCTGGTCTCAAACTCACAGAGCTCCACCTGCCTCTGCCTCCCGAGTGCTGGGATTAAAGGCGTGCGCCACCACCGCCCGGCTTCTGAGTCTCATTCTCAAAAGAAAAAAAAAAAGTTCCGTATGTCAAACCAGAAGCGCTGGGGCATATGGGAGACACTGTGATGCATGTCCCTGAACACACTGGTTACCAGTGCCAGCTATGACCGACATGTCCTAACCACAGCAGAACAGACTCTATCAGATTTCTCAGTAAAGTGATCAACAAATTCACTCTGGATTAATCAAACACAGTCAAGGGTACTGTCAAGCAACATCACAATTACACACAAGATAGCATACAGTCCCATTATAAAATTATAACGTGGATTTGGTTGTATTATTAATCAAATCATACACCACAAAGCAGAGAAATTACTAGAAGCTGGGCATGAAATGGTTTAGTCTATAATTAAATGTTAATCTCATATCCTAATGCCCAAGTTAAAAAGTGGATTTCTCTGAAGCTATTTAATAAGCTAAATAGCCTGCCAAGCCATTCACAGGGTCTTAAATGCCACTGTAATGACCTCTTAAGCAGTACAGTTTTCTGACTTTGCCACATATATTTGTAAGCATCTTTAAAAGTGCATATCCACACTATTTGCAAACAAAATTAAATTTCTATCACATAGCAAAGCCTGATCATTGTGATTATTTCACTTCAAACTCTATTTATGCAATGAGATTATCCATGTCACTAAACAAGAAAAAGCCTGGATCAAACTGGTTATAACAGGCTAATCCGATGGAAAAATCCACATCCTTAGCTTTAGGAACTTATTTAGCCTTCTACTTTCTAAGCTACAAAAACTATCTGCACCTGAGGCCATTTCTTTCTTTAAGCTCTGAACAACCTGTCTAAGAAAAGGCCAACAGGGATCTGAAACGGGGGCATGGGAGAATCTCTGGTAGGGAGGCATCAAAGATTACAAAAAATGACCCCACCAATACAAGCAATGAGGGGGAAAGATGCCTCAAAAATAAATGATTTTTTTTTTTTTTGGTTAAACCACAGAAGAAAATAACAATCTCAACATACCATCATGGAGCCAGGCCAAATGGTACAGATATTTAATCTCACTTACTCAAGATGCTACAGCAATAGAAGCCAGAGAGTTCAAGGCTTACCTGAGCTACTAAATGAGTTTGAGGCCAGCCTGAGTAACTTAACAAGGCCCTGTAACCCAAAGGAGCAGAGAAGAGGAAAGGAGGGAAGAGAGGAGGGGAGGGGGAAGGCGAGGGGAGGGGAGGAAAAGTGGGGTACCGGAGCGTACAGCTTAGCATGCACAAAGTCCCCAGCACTTCAGAAAGCAAAAACACACTGCCGTGAATTTGCTGCTGAGGTGGTGTCTGTCTTTGTGAAGAACTGAGGCCTGGGGCGGGGGTGGGGGGAGCTGGAGAGAACCGACGCCCCAACATTCAGGCACGTGCTGGGCAGTTACAGGGAGGAGGAGCATCAGCAGCAGACCAGTCCCCACCAGAGTGGTGTTTCAGGCTCAATCATGACAAGACATTGATCAGCTTCAGGTTTCAGTATTCAGTTCCCCCAGGCCCTTGCACTTTCCAATCCTAGTGATTGTCCAGGAAGTTTTAAAATACATCGGTCTTTTCTGAGGCCATCAGTCAGAGTCAAGGGCGACAGAGTATACAGACTTGACACTCGCTTGGTCTTTCTTTTTTTACTGAATTTCTGATTCTTTTTATTCTTTTGTTTGTTTGGTTGGTTGGTAGACAGGGTTTCTCTGTGTAGCCCTGTCTATCCTGGAACTCACTCTGTAGTCCAGGCTGGCCGCCTGGAACTCAGAGACTCTCCGGCCTCTGCCTCCCAAGTGCTGGGATTAAAGGAAGGTGCCACCACCCAGCTGAATTTCTGTTTCTTAATTATGACTTCTAAATACCAAGCTCCAGATGGGTAAGAAATGATTCTAAATAGTCTTACTAAACTCGTGCAATTTTATGATTGGAGATGAGGAGAAAACATGATAGAAATAGCTTGCCACTCCAAGAACAACTGAAAAATCTCAGAAAGCAAAATAAATAAAAAGAGCTCTTATAGAACTTCCAGAGGTTCTCGGCTGGGGGTGGTCCTCTTCTGACCTTAAAAAATGTGCGTAGTAAGAATATTAAACACCTGCTTGTTTAAACACACATGAACTAAATGTTAGTGCTTGCACTCGCGCTTGTACAAATACTTACAAATCTAGACGAGTTGTCGTTCCTTACAGTCTTGGCATTTCCAAAGGCTGGTGAGAGAAAAACAGAGGCATCAGGAAAGCCAAGAGAAAAAGAAATTCCCAGCAGAAACATAAAGCGACCATACTACTGGACGGGAATAATCCTGGCAAACACAGCTCACGGCCACAGCATTTCTGCCCACAACTGGGTACACACGTATCCGGCAGAAATTTTAATAAGTTGCTAAATAAAATTTCCCTCGGTGATTAGAAACACATACAGAATAAGTGACAGCCTCGAATCTTGGGACTGTTTCAAGTACCACTCTAAACTCGATCTTCCCTAATTTGACGCCTTTTAACTCCTGTAGATAGGAGCTTAATGAGTGGGCAGCAGCTAAGGCTTCTACTCCTCTGCCAGAATTCTCAGTGAGGTTATTTCAGAAACCTTCTTCTATTACTGTAGACTTGATGGAAGTGGGTGAGGTTTAGAGATCACAGAAGGCATGTGAAAACTTAAAACTGTCTAATAACTCTGAAGTAAAGCTACTTATGTAAATGTGATTACATAAGTACAATACACCAAGAGCAATACCGAGAGTCAAAAATGAGTCATCTAAAGTAAGATAAAAAATACATACTTTATTAGTTTATGCCTAACAGGCACACCTACATGAAATCTAGAAAATAAAGGAAACTAACGTGGTCCACAAGGCACAGACCAGGTCTATGGTCAGTCTTAGCTGCTTCAAGGAGACCCATCTGCCCTGGGACTGACTCCCTTTGAAATGAGGACCTGTGAGACCTACAGGGTGATTCTGCCCAGGCACAGAACGTTCAACCTTGTCACCTGTTGAACTCGGGTGACAGCACAGTTATGAGGCAAACAGACCGTTTCACCAAGCTGGTGCACAAAAACTGGCAAGCCAGTCTGCGAGAATGAAAATGGGGAACTGAATGGCGTGGATGCACCTCAAACCCTGAGGTGAACCCAGTCACGAAGGGGTCTTGGGTACAAGGGTACTTGGGCCAGTACATCCTGGAAGAGACACAAAATTCTGCATTTCCATCAAGCCCCGACCCCAGGTTGTTTTGGGGATCTGGGAGCCACATTTGAAACTTAGCAGGGAAGTATTCATGTTGATGTGGTTAATGAAACAAACTTCTTGAATAAGAGGCTAGATGCTACACTTCTGGAAGCCTCCATGACTTTGGTCAACCAACCATCACAGAGCACAAGCACTTCAGAAGCGACCTGGCCCTGAAAGCAGCACCCTGGAGGGGGGGCATCCTTAGGGAGCGTAATCGACAGCGCAGCAGCCAAACCTGATGCGGAGCCCAGTGTTTTATGTCTTTAAAAAACATTTGTTTGTTTATTGTGAGGGGGCATGTGGAGGTCAGAGGACAACTTAAAGGAGCTGGTTGTCTCCTACCACGTGAGTGCTGGGGATCGAACTCAGGACATCGGGCTTGGAGGCAAGTACCTTTTTCCACTGAGCCATTTCATGCACCCTGTTTTGTGTTTTTTGCTTAAAAACACACAACTGGCTGGGTGTGGTGGTGGAAGCATTCAATGCCAACACTCAGAGGCCGATCTCTGTAAGCTGAAGGTCAGCCTGGTCTACAGAGTGAGTTTCAGGCCAGCCAGACCCTGTTTCAAACACCACATAGTTGGCTCAAGATAGGTTAAGACAAAATTGACAAAGTCAACAGAGAAGGTTCCTTATGTTGAGATGCTGGAGCCAAGTATGGTTTGATAAGTTCCTGACACCGAACTCTCCCTTCAGAGGAAGACAGGCTGATGAGCTGTACACTGAGATGTATAGTGAGAGAGGATCCGATCCTTATCACATATCCACTGCCAACCACAGGCTTTCATGACTGCAACCTTGATGATAGTGGACACTTGACCTGGCCCCCACTAAACCATGATATTCCCCAAAGATTTTGTGGGCTAGTCTTTTGTGCCAGGTTTGGAATGTGGGCCTGCCAAGTTAACTAATTAGTACAGGCCCAAAGCCCAGCTTAAGATGCTGACAGATAAACATCAATGTGCTGTGGCTTGAAGGTCAGGGACAAGTGAAGGGCTGCTCCAGAAGACCTGCTCAGAGCCCCATCTGCAATCCATAAACCATCTTTTCATCAAAGAAGTCTGAGTTGCACATTACCAAACACAACCCTAGACACTCAAGTCTTTTACTGTGAGCCTGGTAATCAGAAACAAGTGGTCCATTATAGAACACCCAAGACACATTCCACAGTTGGTGGTTTTTTTGTTTTTTTTTTAAAGTTCGTTGTTCAGAATGTTCATTTACAGTAGCCGCTCCAGTTAAAAAGCAAAGCATTCCCATAAAAGATAACACACACCCACAGTGGACATTTCTTCCATTTCCTGCACTGCAGCCTAGTTTCAAATACCACCAAATAAAAAGATTCTAGCAAAAGATGCAAGCTACAGCATTCCACTACACTGCTCCTTTCCACCATAGCATTCCTAAAATAAGCATGTCAGAAATACAGCTCGCACCTAAGAGCAAAGGCAGGAAGCAAAATACCCAAAGCTCAGACTGATACAACGAAGAGCTGCCACTTCTCACCGACTCCACCAGCTACTGTGCTGAACGGAGCAGAGGTGAAAACGCAATGGCTTTCTGGGCTTCGAGTCTCTCCCATCTTGCCAGCTAGGCCAGCAGGCCAGGTGTCTCCTCTGAAGCAGGGTTTCAAAGTGAATGCTCAGAGTTCAAGAACATCTCCAGAAGGAAAGGAAGGGCTGAGGCCGAGGAGAAAAGACAGCAGGGAGGGATTCTGACCCTCCATGCCAAGAGCTGCCTACCAACCCCAAGACAGGTCTAACTTTTGTCCACCTTCAATCTTGTCCTTCTGTTCTCTGAGCAAAGGGTTGAGCCCAACCATTCCTCTAGCCCAGACTCTAAAAGGATGCTTTTGACTCCCTGGGGGACAGCTGCCAATGTTTGGAGACATTTTCAATCCTAACAGGTACAAGGGTACACAACTAGACCTGGCAAGTAGAGGCCATGAATGCACAGGACAGGCCTTACGTTCGCAGCAAAGACAAGTCCAACACAACGTGTCTAGGCACACTGGATTTATATACATATCCACCACATGTGTGCCTAATATCTGCAACAGTCAGAAGGCAATTATCAGCTTCCCTGGAACTGGAGTTACAGTTAGTTGTGAGCTGCCGTGTGTGTGCTGGGAATCCAACCCAGGTCCTCTGCAAGAGCATCCAGCGCTCTCATCACTGAGCCATCTTGCAGACTCTGATTTCATTTTTAGCGTAGGGGTGGTTTATGTCAGCGGTTGACGCCATGCTCCCATCCAGGGCAAAGGACATGTCTCGAGCTCAGTCGTGACTGATGGGCCAATGGAAATTTTGTCCTCCCCATTCATATGTCAAAACTCTAACCTCATTGGGACAGAACTGAGAGGTGAGCCTTTGGGAAATCCCTGAGGCTAGCTGAAGCCATGAGTGTGGAGCATGGAGCACAGAGCATCACGGAACTCACTTCGGTCCTCGTTCCCAACGGACGGAAAGCAGGGTTCACACGAGCATCAGGGAGGCAGCTGTCTCTGAGACAAGAGAAGGCCTCCAGATGAAACCTACCTTAGCAGGGTCTTGGTCTTCGAGCCGCCAGGAATATGAGCTAGTTACCAGACAGCTAGGGACAGAGCTTGGGAGATGTATCTATAGCCAGGTTTGGGCTTAATTTTCCCTGACAACAAGTGTCACTAGCTAGCCACAGGCATTATGGTGAATGACAAAACATCACCGCACCACTAACTGCAAATACCAGTTCATTTCTTTTTTTAATCATTATTATTAAGAATTATTTTTTATTCATTTTACATACCAACCACAGATCCCCCTCTCTTCCCTCCTCCTACCCCCAGCCTCCCCTCCCCAGTCAATTTCTTAAAGCAAATCAAAGTAAGTTAAATGAAAACTGAGTGGCAAAAATGATTTTGAAGTGGGAAAGTTCCTTTCCTGTGGGTAAGTTATTCCCTCTTTTAAGTACTTGAAGCCAGCCAAGCATCACTGGGATGGGGCTTATTTCCTCAACACCAGGCAGCCAGCGGAAGTGCCCTGAATACAGTTTGCTCTTTGAATCACACCAAGCACACATACACGAACTCCTTACCTTCCAGGACAGGGTTGGACTGCAGAAGCTGTTCCTTGACCTCATTAACTTCCGCTCCTTTTCCGCACACTGCTGCCACATAGGACATAACAAGCTTGCTGGCCTCTGCGGAGAGAAGTGGGGGTGACACTCAGTCATAAAGAAACTCTGAATCCCATCGGGAGAGAGGACGCACTAGCAACATTTCCAGAGGTCTTTACTATTGAGTGGAAATAGCGTTTCAGAAATGTTTTCAGCTGTGCATTTTCTTTCTTTCTTTCTTTTTTTTTCTTTTTTTTTTTTTTTTTTCGAGACAGGGTTTCTCTGTGTTCTCTTGGTGCCTGTCCTGGATCTCACTCTGCAGACCAGGCTGGCCTCGAACTCACAGAGATCGGCCTGGCTCTGCCTCCCAAGTGCTGGGATTAAAGGCGTGTGCCACCACTGCCCACCTCAAGCAGAGGTTTTAATGCCTGGGGAACCCCATGCTTTAGTCTTCAAGGTCACCAGTTTTCCTTTTTCACCCGATGCCGTTATAAAATACATTTGTAATAACATTATTCAAAACCCAATGCCAGGTGCCGAGGAATACAGACAAATTAAAGTACTTGAAAGTCTCCAGAATTATAGTCTATAAGCCCTTTTCATTCATTATGGGAATTAATTATGATATAGATATTCTGATAGATACCTAGAAGTATCTTATTAACAGGCCATTTGTCTGTTAATACAGAATATTTGTTAAACCTTAAACACCCTACTGTGTTCTTTGAGAAGAGATTTTTGGCCTTGAAGGTCATATTTTGTCCATCTGCCGATAGAACTAAAGGTTCAAATTCCTGTGGACATAAATGTGAATATGCCTGGTTTAGAAATGATGCGTCTGGATTTGATTCTAAGCTGTGTGGTTACATTTTGCCAAGTTTAAGAATCTGTATTTGTAGGCTTTACGGTCAGTAACTAAAAAACTAGATTTTGAACTCTGGAGGATGATATCCAATGCTTCCTTATCTGCGGCAATGTGTTTATGAGGTTATTACATGAAAATTTGTTTTTTTAAATATATAAAAGATTTGAATGAAGATTCAAATTTATTTGAACTTTAGAGCCAAAAGGAAGTGGAGCTGAAAGCCTGTGTTAAGCATGCATGGTTATGAGGATGATCTGTTCCCGGCACGGAGAGGCATGAAACCATCCACGCAGCACACGGCTGTGCAGCTCATCCTACATTGACTCATTTCTCTAAAGTAGCACCTGTTTCATGAACTACTGTGTCAGTGAGGAAAAACATCTCTTTCAGAAAGCATGGCTTTGTTTGAAGAAACGTATTTGTGTGTGAGGGCAAGGCTGCGGAGGTCGGAGAACAACCCAAGGACTCCTCATCTTCAGGGATCCCAACCGAGGTTGTCAGGCGTGAACAGCAAGCATTTTTACCCACTGAACCTTCTCCTTCGCCTCTTGGAAAGATTTATTTTTAATTCCTGTTTCCAGAAATTAATTATTAAAACGAGCTGGGTAGTAGAATTCCTAAAGGTAACTAAGGATGTGAGCATAGATACCTTCTACCAACTTAGAAATCAGCTGTTAAAACCCGAGCTGTCTCCTTGAGCAATACTCAAAAACTATTTGGAGTTCTTAAAAAAGTTTTAGAGCTAGTAAAAGTGCCCACATTTCTTTTTAAATTAAACCGTCTATACATGCCAGTGGGTTCTGTAGGTTTATATGCGTTTTAGCAGTCAGGTGATGTAACCCCAGTGGACATCCCGAGAGATCTGCTCCCAGGCCCAATCCTGTTTCTGTTTTGACCATCCAGGGGTCTCCAAGAGGTTTTTCCTTCCATCCTCCCTTTTCCTCCTTCCCCACCAAGGCAGTTTATCCCAGCTTCATCTGGACCAGAGCAGGATTTCCAGAGGAGTCACTGCAGCCGAATCTGAAGTTTGAGGTCCGGGCCTTCTGTGTTTGGTGTCAGTTTACCTAACGGAAGACTTACCCTTTTATCTAAAGCATGTTCGTTTAAGGCAGTTATTTTGGCTAGAAATAGATTCAGTTTGCTAGCTTTGTAAAGAGTAGAAAGACCAGGAATTGCTCTCAGAAAAGGAGACTATCCCTAGTACAGGTGAGTATAGTGGTGTGGTTGGGGCAATGAATGACACTGTGAGACAGAAAAATGAGGAAGAAGGGCAGGAAGTGAGTGTGTGGAGCCGACAGCAGATATGGAATGTGATGTCATTCCTAGAGATCCCGTGTGGAGCCCAGGATCAGCAGTGCGGGATGTCGGCATCCAGTAGATCTAGAAAAGGGAGTTCCACTCCAGATCCAGGGTAGAAGGAAACGTGGCCACGAGACTCAAGAGAAATGGACTGTGTAGTTTGGAGACTTTAAATAAAGGCGCAAAGCTACACAGAGAAACCTTGTTTCAAAAACAAAACAAAACAAAACAAAAAACAAAACAAACCCCTCTGCATGTCCACTGAGCGGGCTCTGCTTGGATTCTGTCTCAGCACTGGGTGGGTGGGAGCTGTAAGTATGAGCAAACTCGTTGTAAGCTCCCCGTAAATCTATCCAGCAGTTAACCGGTATCGGTTACAGTTGTGGTCATAGATGCATGCAATAACACATGTCACATACAAGTCATGGATATCAGACTGCAAATATAAAGAGGCACATATTTACACGAATACACAGACAGACAGACTCTGATGTATTTATCCGATTCTCTATCTCCTTGATTAAGACACTTGAGTTTTTCTAGGGACCCAGCTTACAAAGGTCTGGTGTTTGAGAGAGAGTAACAGTAAGAATACCTGCCAGGCAGCGGTGGCGCACACACCTTTGATCCCAGTGCTTGGGAGGTAGAGGCCGGCAAATCTCTGAGTTCAAGAGCAGCCTGGTCTACAAAGTGAGTTCCAGGACAGCCAGGGCTACACAGAGAAACCCTGTCTCAAAAAACAAAAACAAAACAAAACAAAAGTAAGAATGCCTACACCAATGAGGCCATGTTTGTGTTCAATGAAACAATCTTTCTGCTACTTAGAGGAAAACCTGCTTCAGAGTCTGTAGGGCTCCACAACCCAGCTACAACATATCCAAATCAGTGAGACAGGCAACCAGGAACTACATCATTGAAAACACAAGGCAAAATTTTGCAATAAGAAATACAGTCATGGGGCCAGTGAGACAGCTTAGTGGGAAAAGGTGCCTGCGGCCAGCGTTCAATCCTTGTGATACACACCCTGGAAGGAGAATCAATTCCCACTAGTTGTCCTCTGACCTTTAAATGTATGATATGACACATGTGTGACACACACACACACACAAATAAATAAATAAATAAAACAAAGAAAAAGAAAACAGAGAGCCACAGGCTTTACAACAAGGGGAGTCTGCCTAGTAACATTTTCACTGAAATAAATCGTATGTAATCCACCTCTGGAGAAAGCCGCAGACTCTCTGGTGATTCCTATAAAATACATTCGTCAAGAAGAAACAAAACAGAGCATGGTGCATCTCAGCCTTGCGCCTGCTCAGCTGTCCTGCTTCAGCGTATGTTTTCAGTGCTCTGAAACACGCATCAGTGCTCAGACCACACACAGTAGTAAGTCAGGGGCTCGCGGCTCACTCGGAGAGCTATCAAAGACACACACTGGACGGAGGCCAGGTGGGGTTTAGACCCAAAGGTCTGAATGAGCAAGGCGGGCTCCAGGACTCTTCCAGCAGACGGCTGATGAGTTCCTAGAAACTGATGGAACTGTAAAGTTAGAACCTGAATACCTTAGAGTGTTTGCTCACATCAGGACCGTGTTCCCAGGAGCACACTGCACTCTGGTGTCCTTGCAGATGCGCCCAACTCATGGTTCCCTCATGTGCTGCTCCTGTCTCTCCTGAAGCTTGAACAGTTTGACATGAAGGGTCTGAATTCACAGGAGTGAACTACAAGTTCACTGCCTAGAAATAGTTGGGCACTTTTAAAAGGCATGATGAATTTTTTATTTAGCACAGCAGTGATGAATTAAACAGCACCCCAAAGCACTCAGAGAGTGCACGCCTCTCCCTAAGAGCCCATATTATATAACCCTGCAGCCTAAGGCTGTCTCCAGTGTTTACGAGCAATAACATCATCATCTGCCAAGGGGGTTTTATGACCCAGTTAAATTAATTACTTCATATAAAATAAGCCCTCTGACACTGCACGGTATTCTATCTACACTACTAAGTATGGATTTGAAATGGAAATACTCTACGTAACGTACACCATACATTTCAGGCCCGTACATTTCAGGAATGCCAATTCTATTCCATCTCGTGTGCGTACTAACAAAAGTTAAACAGCTGCATATACGCAGAGCTAAAATTATTAAACTTGTGCATAAGATGATATGCTGTTTTAAAAGTGGTCTGGCTTCTCTCCTCCCTCAGAGCCGAGATGAAACGCCCTCCCCGAGTTCCTCACAGCACCATGCTACAACCTCTGCGTTGACTTCTATCATTTCATTTTCTCATAAATTAACTTCACGAAACAGAGACTTCTAAACACACGCAAATTCTGGGCTTTATTCCATGTCAGAGTCTAGTAACCACTTAAAATCAGTCAAACTGGAAGCAATTTTTTCTACGACCAGTTTTGAAACAGAGAAAGATAGAAATAATCAGTGACGTATCTGAAATGGGCAGGCGTGTGGATCAGGTAGGAATGAGGTATATTAATGAGTTCAGAGATCAAATAAGCAATACTGGATGGGAGCATAAATGTAGACAACATTAGCATAATCAGAGAGAATCTGAAACTACCTAAGAAGAGAATATAAAGGGATAAAGAAAGAGACCAAGCAAAATAATCAATTAACTTCTAGGACAGACCTTCTAAATACTAAGATAGCTACTCCGGACAATTTCCACGAGATCTGGCCCTTTGGCCAATTACTGAATTACAGACATGAGGCTAGCTCCTCGGATTGATTCAATCATCTGAGTATGTGTAGACACACACGCAAAAAAAAAAAAAAAAAATCCCTCCCTTAGGAAGACTTCAGGGACCTGGCGCAGGGGACTTACCAAAGGGGCAGTATCTGTACGGTGCTCAAAAAGAAGCATCAACACATAAAGATTCAGGTTTTAAAAAGATGAGGTGTGAAAGCCAGAAGTGTACTACCCACATTCAAAACCCCAGCTCTGCTGCATCTCACAGTGTACACGGTTAGTTCTGTCAACTGGACACAGTGTAGAATTACCCAGGAAGAGATTATTTAGACAGTTCTCTGGGGAACTGTCTGATGTTAATTGGGTGGGAAGACCTGCCCACTGTGGGTGGTGCCATTCCCTATGCAAGGGATCCTGAACTGTATGAGTGGGGACCTCCCGCTGAACACATTCATTCATTCATTCATTCATTCCTCTCTGCTCTTGACTGTAGATATAATGTAACCAGTTCTCTCAAGCTGCTGGGACTTCCCTGCTATGATGGACTATAACCTGGAATTGTTAGCAAAAAAAATGCCCTTTTCTCCCTTAAGTACTTTTGTAAAGGTATTTCTTATCACAGCCACAGTAAATGCAACTAAGACATTTAGGAAAACTGCTGAACCGTTTTGTGTCTCAATTTCCCCACAATAAAAATTGGTACTTTGCCAACACGGTGCCCAGCACATCCTAAATACTCAGTGTAGAATAACTACTTCTACGATCACCCGAGGATGGCATTAATTCTGAGAGAGGGCAAAACAAGGATCTGGCAGTTCCTCGAAAGGTTCAAACCGGACGACAACAACAAAAAAGTTGTGGATTATTTTGTTTAGTTTTGAAGTAAGAGATTCTACAAGTAGGTTTGAAGTAATCTTGTCCATCCACATGAGCTTGAGGCCAGCTGTGGTAGAGAACACAGCAATCCCAGCACTCCTAGCACTTGGGAGCCAGAGGCAGGAGACATCTGGAGTTCAGGACCATCCCCGACTACAAAGCATGTTGTTCAAGGCTAGCCTAATGCACATGAGACTGACTCAAAATAAACACTATCTCACAAAGGTGACGGTGCCCACCACAACTATTGTGCTTGCTAGAGGACTATGTGTGTGCTGTATGAAGAGGATCTACATCTAGAGGAGTAATAAGGACACAAGATAAACAGGACCAAACCAGAAATGTCTGTTGATGTCCTGCCATACAATTTTATGAAACATCTCTACAAATTAAGATGTTTCTAAAACGCCATAAGCTCAACTATGTGGGATTTTAAAGAAAGACCCGATTCTCCTGTTGTCTTCTCTTGGAAGCTCCATGTCTCTTTCCTTCACTGTATTCACTCTTTATTAGCCATTTCTCTAGATACACACATACGAGCATGTGGGTGTATAGAGCCCAATGCTATTATTTTCCCTTACTGCTTCATAAAGGCAAGGGTAATGTCTGCTGAGCACTGTATCACTAGACCCCTAGCATAGTGTTCCACCAAGCAGGTACTCAGAAGTCTGGATGAATAAGTAAATCAACGTATCATATCGTATGAAAAAAACATTTTTAAAACACTTTTAGATATAAGAAGATACTCTAGCTGGCTTCAAAAGACTAAATGTTACCCTGAAAAGAAGAAAGAATAAAATTTGGAGAGGTTCCAGAGGATTAAAGACCAAGGAGCAGAAACGATTCAATTCAACTCTAAGTGAAGAAAAACTCACTGGTTGAACCTGTATGACAGTGTTACAAGCTCTCCATCACCACAGAGGCGTTTGGCTGCCCCACGTGGAGGATTTTGCACGGGATGGCCCTTAACTGTCTTCCAACCGTATGACACTATGCTTGTGTGTCCTGGGGGTTCTTGCACATCTGTCTTTCCCCCTGCATTCCCGCCCATTCAGCACCCACAGCCTGAACTCATCAAAGAGTTCATGCGCTGTGTCTTCAGAGGACACAAGGAAAAAAGCTGGACACTTACCTCATCACCCACTGTTGACTACAGGGGTTTGTGGGGAAGGGGGACAAGGGGGTCAGCCTAGAGGGGAAGGCCACTTCCAAGCTGAATGAAGCTTTCAAGGCTTAGCTAAAATGGACTCGATAAGGTGACTGCACAACTGTGGT
Organism: Peromyscus aztecus; assembly: GCA_902168405.1. Taxonomy (NCBI): domain Eukaryota; kingdom Metazoa; phylum Chordata; class Mammalia; order Rodentia; family Cricetidae; genus Peromyscus; species Peromyscus aztecus. Next base: position 48,560 of record CABHPQ010168725.1, read on the forward strand.
AGAGTTTCTTTTCTTGATCAAGGGGGACCCAAAACGTGTTGAGTCTGACCATTTAAATAACATGTAAGATGTCAACACTGAAATCCACACTGCTGCATACTCAAAGGAACAGCCAACTATGAGATTCTCATCTATAAGCATTTTACAGAGAAACGTGAAGCCCCTCCACCTTCTGTTTTTTTTATTTTAAAAGCTTATTTTTTTAACTTTTTAAAAATTTTATAATTAATTTAATTTTACATATCAGCCACGGATTCCCCTGTCCTCCTGCCCCCCCACCCTTCCCCCCAATCCAGCTCCCATTCCCATCTCCTCCAGGGCAAGGACTCCCCTGGGGATTCAGCTCAGCCTGGTAGATTCAGTCGAGGCAGGTCCAGTCCCCTCCTCCCTTCACCCAGGCTGAGCAAAGTGTCCCTGCATAGGCCCCAGGCTCCAAAAAGCCAGCTCATGCACTAAGGACAGGTCCCGGTCAAAGAAACCAGAGTAAAATCATTTCCTCATTCAGGACCAGTTATCAGTAACATAAGCCCAAGAAAAGAAGCACAGCCTGTCCTTGCAGACATCGGACAACATCTACATAATCTCAAATCTTCAGGCATCAAGACTCTAAAATGAAACCAAGCATTGCTGGTTCCTTCCCTCGCTTACTAGCAGAGGCAAGGGATGGTTGTAACAGTCACAAACCAGAATAAATTAGCATCTCATTGGGAAGGGTCAACTCCCTAAGGCCACACAGCCAAGGAAAGGCAAAGCCCAGGATGAAGCCAAAGATGGCACCAATAAGAACTAGAATCCCGTGCTGGGGCTACACTGGCCGGCACCCCGATGGGGCCTTGTCCCCTCACATCAGAGATGTGCTGTCCACAGAACCCCAACTGTGGGTAACGAGCTCCTGCACAGCAGCTGCGGCCACCTGGCTCCTGAGGGCCATTTACCCTCTTTACTGCTGTCATCGGCCGGCCTTCCAGAGAGGGAAAGGTCAGTTCGTCTGGCGGTGGCCTCACCTGTTTTTCCTGCTCCGCTTTCTCCAGTAATGAGTATGCACTGGTCTTTATCTTGATCACGGAGGGATCTATACGCTTCATCTGACAGAGCAAAGCTGCAAGAAAAAAAAATGTGGGGGAAAAGCCTTAGAATTCAGCCAGGTAGTACGTGCTTATCAGGTAACTCAGGGTTCTTCCAAGGCCTCTGTGATTTGCTTCAGAGAATGGGTAGTAAGCCATCATCAACTTACGGAAGCCTCAAAATAATAAAGAAGAAGAAAACTTTTTCCAAAGATTAGAAAAACACTATCAAATAGCACGGTTGTTACTACTACGAAGCTAAATATAGACCAGTGGCCTTCACAATGCAGGATGGAACTTAAGGCCCAGGGGATACCATGGAGTCTGCCATGATATGATAATGGGGAAAACTTGCAGAGCAAGACAGGGGCCCCAAGAGGGAAGGCATTGGAGTTAGAGAAATTTCAAGACTGGAAAGGTAGTTCCAAAGAATGAATTTGCAAGGCAAAGAGCTTCTGGGCACAAACAAAGGCCAGACTACCACAGAAGCAGGCAGACACAGGGCTTATGAGCTGTTCCACACTGCTGGAAGGCATAGGGAAGGACCTGGGAGAAGTCTGCATAAGGTCAAAATTAAGAACAAAAGACATGGTAGGAATCGTCCATGAGAGTGGAAAAGTCAGTACTGGGAGCTAGGAACAGTTCCATTTACTAGATTTTTCCACAATCTATGTATGCTTACTCATTTTAAATCTCACAAGACTGGCACAAGCAAGGAGGTACCTTCCTACTGCCAGCATGGAATGACGGGGCCAGAACCGGTCCCTACTCTGTCTTATGGTGCCTCTGCATTCGGCTGGGTCACAGTGTGACAAGGAAGCATGGAGGAAGAAAGCTGGAGGCAGGAGAGTAGGAGACGGGGGAGCTCAGGCACGGTCTAGGTTCACTATCTTATCTCCAGGCTAGACTGTTGTAGGGTCACAGGCAGCCGCCTCATTCTCACTCTGTGACCCTCACATGTACATATCTGTGGTAGTAAGGACATGCAGTAAGTAAACTAAACGCACCGCTGAGTAAATATATGAGTAAAAGGAAAGAGAGGCAGAGGGAAAGGAGTGTAGGAAGGCCCTGGCACAGGAATCTCAGCTGCACAGGGCTGCACCAGCTGATTCAGACTTAGTTTACGGGTATGGGTGTCTTCCTTGCAAGTATGTGCACCACATGAATGCCTGGTGCCTGCAGAGGTCAGAGGGGACATCAGATCCTCTGGAAGTGCGTTTACAGATGAGCTACCATGTGGGTTCTGGGAACTGAACCTGGATCTTATACAAGAGCAGCAAGTGCTCTTAACCACCGAGCCATCCTCCCAGCCTCTGCTCCAGATGTCGAGTTTGAAGAGTGGACACTCCCCTCTCACTGCCATCAAGGCCCGTCTCACTGTCTCTGTATAATCCAAGCCTTGTTCTCGGTCTACAGCAGTTCAGCAGCCTCTACCTCTTTCTCGAGCATTCTGACTCCTCGGGTAGAAGCCAGTAACATTCCTCTTCATCGCTACACCAACGAAATGGAGCAAGAAGGATGACAGAGGCAGAGCACACGCCACATGGGACTCCTGGGCCACAATCTGCCACCCTCTACTCCACCTCCAACGGTCACGTGCACTGGCCAGAATGTCCATGTACAAATGGACAATGTGGCCAATTATTTTAGTTTAGAGGATTAAAGCATACAAAGGTGTTTTAGCAGCATTGGACCTCAGATAAATGCCAGGACAGCTTTCTGTGTCAGAGTTGGCTACACACACACAAGTTGTTATCCCTTCCCCCAATTGTCATGCACACAATTTTAAATCTAAAATGTAACACAACCAGAGAATCAAGGAAGGCATGTATGCATGCATTTTCTCCAAACAAGGGCCATGTTAGACCTGGAGTGAGCAAGCTCCATAAAGAACAATTAATACCTATAAATCCATTCTCCCCATGACCCTCATGCAGGGAAGGAAAGCATCACTTAGACTTTCTTATCAGCCTGCCTCTCCTTGCTGTGGGATAATGCTTTTGTACACTGGTTTAATAAAATGCTGACTGGACAGTAGCCAGGCAGGAAGTATAGATGGGATAAGAGGAGAATTCTGGGAAGAGGAAGGCTGAGTCAGGAGACGCCAGCCCGCCGTCCAGGGAGCAGCATGTAATGGCACACAGGTAAAGCCACGGAACACGTGGCGACATACAGATTAACAGAAATGGGCTGAGTTAAGTGTAAGTGGTTAGCCTGAGCTAATGGCCGAGCAGTTTTAATTAATAGAAGCCTCTGTGTATTTACTTGGGTCTGAGCGGCTGCAGACAGGGCAGGACACAGGAGAACATCAGCGACATCTCCTCCTATGCCTCCAACTTCCAGACAACAGTTCAGAGATGTCACCTTCCTTATCATCTCTGGCAAGCACCCAAGAAAGCACATGACAGTGACTACGAAGGAAGTTTTCCAACCACGCAGATCTACTCAACTCCTCATGGACTGTTGAATCCAGGCCTCTGTTGGTGGTTCCCGGACTGGATCTAGCTTTATTTCTCTATGATTACTGGATCCTCAAATAATGGAAAATTACTTCGAATCTGAATGACAGCATTTGGCCCATAGATGCACATACATAAAAGGCTGGGGAAGATGACTGGGTAACTCTGCCAGGGTTACCGCAGGGCCTAACACCTAAGCTGAGCACTTACTTTTTTCTGAATGCCCACGTAGATATATAATTATCCCTCGGTATCTGTGAAGACTTTCTTCTTCCAACATGTCCCGTCATTCCTCTCCCTGACCACCCAAATGGTGGAGGTTCAAGCCCCCTATATACAATGATGTAGTGTTTCCAAACAACCCCTGCACATCTCCCAGAGTACCAGAAACCATCTCTAGGTGACTACAGTGTTTCCTACAATGCTAGTGCTACAAACAGCTATAAAATACATATTCTGTGAGGAATAATGATGAGGGTGAAGTCTGTACATGTTGAGTGCACATGTAACGTGCTTGCCTGGGGTGTCTGATCCAAGGTTGCTCGAATCCATGGATACAGAAAACCAACCGTACTTAACTGCTTAAGGACCTGATTCATCTAATGAAAGGTGTAATTTTAGCATGCAATAAAAAAACCTAAAAGGGATGTTTCTTCTTTTAAGGCTCTAGAAATCGACATGAAACTTTACCAAAATACTTGAGCATTAAGAAAGCTGGCTTATTCTGTGACACACCCACCTGAAGTCAGAATAATGTTAACTCTCACTTAACTGTTATACAAAGCTCTGCCTTCCCCTCCCCTAATACCCCCCCCCAAAAGCCCCTGACAACACAGTCCCTTTTCTGGAT